>CANYCX012400516.1:0-14334 GCA_948193385.1 Breynia disticha f. nivosa | reverse complement strand
GTGTATTTATTTCATAACCTTTAATGATTTGTACAAATCTATGATGTATTTGGGTTTTAGGTTTGCTTAAACTCTGTAAACCGGTTTGATGAAATGAGTTGTGAGTTTTAAATTTAAAAGAATTAAATTTTATTTCTCTGATATTATTTACTTTGGTTTTATTTTAAAATTATATTTTTCTATAAATACAAATGACGTTCGAGTTTGGATATCATTTCTTGGAGAAATTAATAAATAAATTATGAAATGATATTTAAATTTGGGCGGCACACCTACATTATCGGGGGCCTGGACATGTCATTAAAAAGGCAAAAACGAGCCAAAATCGGGACAAAAACATCCCAAACTCTCCCAAACACTCTCCCAATCCTAGAAACACTTCCCTAAGCATCTTCAAACACAAAACCTACCAATAAACATGTGGATTCCAGCGGATTAACAATAAATATGTTCCTCTATTCGATTCTTTCAAACTAGGGTTTGGGGCAAGGAAGAAGAGAGGTAAGAATCCCTTACTCTAAGATGAAATTCGTGCAAAATGAGGTGGAAATGTTAGGGTTTTGTTGTGTTTTTATCCTAGTTACTAAATTTATAAACATTTAACCAAAAAAACGGTAGATTTTGGGAGATTGAAGGATTTAGGGTTTGTGGGAAATTTAGGGATTTTGTGTTAAATGGAAGAGTAATTAAGAAATTAAGTGTAGGATAATGTATAATGTGAAATGTAACATGATTTATCTTGATGAACGGTTTATCTTGATGAATGAAGGATAGTAAGAACATTTTGCAACTGATTGCTTGTAATGTACATGTTGCGATTGCAATAGAAAGAGCAAGAGTGCTAACATAGAACATTTGATTGCAAATTGTTTGGCCATTCAACTATTGTGCTTGAATGAATTATCTTTTGATGAATACAGTTCACATTCTCTCTCTTCTCACTTTTTACCTCACATTCACTTTTAACTTTTACATTCTCTCCTTCTCAGCTTTGGCATAAAGTAAGTATTGGTGCTTTACATTAAGTCTTAATATTATTATATTGTTGTTATTATTTAACTATTTTATGCATATGTTTGGATTAGTTTTGCAAATTAAAATAAGTTTAGTGATTTACATTATGTTTTTGTATTGTAGTTTAGTGAATTAGATTAGATCTTGTGTATTATGTAATGTTATTTAGTGAATTGAACTATTCACGACTTCAATTATTTTCTTTGGTTTAACTTTAATTTTGTGAATCAAATTTTCAGTATGTCTAGTCATAGAGCTAGTAGTCAGGGTAGACGGGGTGCAAGCCCCCATGAGGCTCAGGTCCCTCTGCACCTCTGCAGGGGTCGCCACCTACTCGTACCCCTTCTCGCCCCACATAGTCTTCTTCGGCGCATATGTCTGTCCCTTACACTTCTCCTCTCACGTCCCACTCTCCTCCTGCCCCATCTATCGCGCCACAGACGACGTCTCCTCACACTTCTCACGGCCCTTAACACTTTCTACCCACCCCGTCTGTCGTGCCTCAAACGGCACCTCCTCAGACTTCTTTTGGCTCAACATATTTTACACCTCCTTCTTCTTCCGTGCCAACGACGACGACATCCATAGATTCAGACTTTCATTTTATGGATGATGATTTCGACATCGACGTCACCACCGCATATTTTGGATTTGTAGACACCACTACTCTCCCTCCTAGCGCCCAGTCGTGCCCTCCTACTGCCAGTCGTGCCCTCCACCTAAACAGCATGACCACGAGGCATCTACTTCGCAATCGCAAGATTTCGATCCAGATGCCATCTTTCAGTTGATTCACCGTTCGGATGGCAAGTAAGTAATTTAATATAATTTTATATTTTACAAAAATTCACTATTATGAATTAATTTGTTTTAAATAATTATTAAAACTACTGTAGATTGGATCCCCACAGTCAGATCAGTTGCTACTCCATACGGATCATCACGTCTTCCCCCGATCCGACAGCATTGACAATTAAAGAGGCTAACACTGAAAGCAAACAACGCTAGTTTGAAGCTTGGAAGGTAAAATATTAATATTAATTTTAATTATAAATTATTAAGTTTAGTTTTTTTATTTAATAAATTAATTAAAATTTTAGCCAAATTTTCACTGGGACCCCAAGACCCTGGGATTGACAAAGGCTCAAGTCACGAAGAAGTGGGAAAAGCAGGCTAGCCGTAGATACGACGACATGATTCAAAGATCAAGGACATCAAAGAGACAGCCTGCTTGGATCGATTCGCCTACTTGGGACTTGTGGATGGCGGCTTGGTCGACGTTAGAGTATCAGTCAAAGTCGGCCAAACAAAAGGGCAATCGTAGATCGCGGCCGTCCTTGCACACTGGGGGTCAATTACACACGCGGAGCATCGCCGGAGACTGGTTCCTAAATGTAAGTTTGCATTTTTTTTATTTCGTTTACTGGTTTTAATTAATTCAAATTAATTATTATATTATACATAACAATTTTTTTTAATTGATATACTTTCAGAAGGCTCAGCTGGGACAACCAGTTTATCCCCACGGGGTTTTTGTGCGGACGCACACACACCGCAGGGATCCGACCAGGTTCATTGACGAGAAGTCGGCGGAGGTTCATGTAAGTTATATTTCACATTCTGTTTTCAATCTTGCACTTGCTTTAGATTTTTTATTTGTAACTATAATTAATTTGTTGACTGAGTCATGCGTCAAGTCCAAGCTGAGCCAGCATTCGTCGTCAGAGGGCATCCTTAGCTACCCAGAGCAGTGTGATGCCTAAATCTGTGCCGTAGGCGGTGTCGGCCTGGTGGGTCAGTTTCAGCATTAGCACTACTGCTGGAGATTTTTATGCCGACAGGATCACAGATCCTTGCTGTGATGCCACTCGTTTTGCGAAGCTTACTCACAATAACCAGCATCTGCAAACTTGGCTTGACACACTGGAGGAGCGGTTGGCAGAGAGGGAGCGCAATATTTACCTATTTTTCTCCAACCTAGCTCTCGCATCTGACGACGCACCGACGACTACCCCAAAGCCACCTCCACCACAGCCTTCGCCCATTTCTTAGATACTTTATTTTATTTTGTTTTTTATATGTACGAATGTTATACTTTATTTTTTATTTTATATATATTTCATTTTATCGTTCCCTTTCTTTTTTATAATATTTTTCAATTTTTCATTTTAAATATTAATTTTATATTTAATTTTACATTGAAAATTAATTCTAAATTAAAATTAATATAAATAAATTATAAAAAAAATCAAATATTCACAAATTTATTTTGTGTCCACGTGGACGCTATTTTAGCGGCCATGTGGACGCTGAATGCTCAGCGTCCACGTGGACGCGAGGCTAAATATTGGTGTCCATGTGGACGTTGCACAATAGAAACCACGTGGACGCTACGTTTGTTCAGAGTCCATGTGAACGCTCAACATTTAGCGTCCATGTAACGCCCCAAAAATTGTCCATATTAAGTGGGAATAATATCTAATTCCATGTGGAGAATGTATATATAAGGGATATATATGTCGGCGATGGAAAGGAAGTTAGAAAGCGGTAAATGCAGAGACTGTGCATGATTAACGTACGTTAATCATGAGATTAACGTATGTTAATCTCATGATTTGTGAAATAATGTATGTTAAGGTCTGAATAACGTACGTTATTCAATACTGCTGCCCAGAATTTTCAGTGTGGATAGCGTACGTTAATGGCCATAATAACGTACGTTATTGGTGGTCCGAACACTTCATTAAAAGGCTGGAACACATCTCATTTCAAGACACAACATTCCAAAACTCTCCCAAACATTCTTTCAACTCTAAAACACCATTCTAAGGTGCCCTAAACAACAAACCTTCCTCCTAACTTGTGGATTTCAGCAGATTAAAAACAATAGGATTCCTCCATCTAGATTATTTTAAACTAGGGTTTGAGGTAAAGAAAATGAAAGGTAAGATTTTCTAATCTAAAGTTGAAATTCATTTGAAATGAGATGGAAATGGTAGTGTTTTGTTGGGTTTTTATCCTAGTTACTAAATGTATGAACATTTAACAGAAAAACAATAGATTTTGGGAGATTAAAAGATTTAGGGTTTGTAGGAAATTTAGGGATTTTGTGTTAAATGGAAGAGTAATTGAGAAATTAAGTGTAGGATAATGTATATAATGTGAAATGTAACATGATTTGTGTGGGAGGCAATAAACGGAACCCGAATTGGAGATTAGTTCAGAATCAAGTCGTAGGAACTCAAGGTAAGTGAAATTTTTACACTTACTTCAGTAGGTTTTGCCTCCATATGATTGATTATATGTGATAAACACTTTTTGGTTGAAATGGTAGCAATTATGAGTAGTCAAGGACTTGAATGCTTGTATGCTTTGATATGGCTTGCTTGGAAAGAGTGTATGAAATTGTGTTTGAGTTGTTTTGAATGCTAAAAGGATGATAGTAAAGTGTTATGAGAATGCTATCTTGATGGATTGATTAATGATGTGGGATTTTATAAGTGTTAGTAAACTTTGAGATGCGTTAAGAAAGAAGTGAAAGATAATGTGCGTTGCCTAAAAATAAGGAAGTTGTATGACATATGTTGTATAGCTATGTGCTTGTGAACTATGTGAGAAATGAACTATTATTACTTGATTATGGTGAGATGAAAGTGTTGATGGTTTGTATGAGTGAATGGCATTTGAAATGCCTTGTGTGGGGTTTTCGTACTTTACGAATGTGCTTATGAAATGATTGAATTTCCGTGTGCACATCATGAGTGTTTTATTATGGTTATGAGGATGAACTCTTATGAGTTATGATTGATGTGTGTGTTGATTGATGCCACGAGTTGGCTGTTTTGGAAATGTGTGCACATTCATGTTGATTTGTGAAGATGATATGTATGACGTGAAATAATTATGCACACATGACATGATGGATTTATGTATGGATTGGGAATGCATGATTTGGCATTCATTCATGTCATTGTGGACATTTGCATGAGAACTATTGCATGTTATGTTTGAGAGGGATTTATCCCTAATGAGTTTTATATCGAGCGAGAGCTTGATGACAAAAAAATGAGGGATTAGCCCAATTGTGATGAAAGAGAGTGGACTCTCTCTTGTTTATGAGAAAATAAAAAGGGGTTTGTGCCCACATGCGCGCAATAAGAGTGGACTCTCAAGGAAAATTTAAGGCTCCGGAGCAAAATATGTGTGTTGCATTAGCATTACATTTGCATCCATTATGCATACATGTTGTTGATTGTACAGAAGTGAATGTATATGAATTATGGTGATGATATGATCTTGGAATTTGAGTGATGAACATGTGATCATGTATTTTCCATGATGAAATGATGAGAATTGTTCATGAGATGGTGTTGATGGGAATGCTAGCATAACCTAGCTAATCTGTGCTTGTATGTTATATTGTGGTTGGTGTTTTTTTTATTATAATGATGCTTATGACATATGGCTATGATTACTAATGAAACATGTATATATGTGTGTGGTTTGTTCTATGTGAGGAAGTTAGTTGCTAGGTATGCTTGATGAATGCTTGATATGCAAAAAAATTATGGGTTGTATGACTTGTATTGGTGACTTAATGCTTATGGTAAGTTGTGATTTATGTGGCGTGGAATGGTTAAATGAAAGCTAAAGATGGTAGGATGAATAAGTTAAAATGTGGTATGAAGTGTGTAAGTGTGAGACTTGACTTAAAATGCTGGAAATGACTTCTGTGAAGCATTAAAGTACGTTAATGTTCCAATTAAGGGTAACGTACATTACCCATATGTTAACCCGCATTATTCTTGATCTGGAAATGGGGAAATTGCTGATGAATAATGTATGTTCGGGTCTTGATAAACATACATTAATGTGGCCCATAAACCTAGTTTTAACCAGAATAACATACTAATGTATATCTGAAGTAAGTAAGTGATCTAGGCTGAATTCCTTAGCACTTAAAACACCTAAAGGAACGTATTTGACATGGAAATGGTGAGCCATTAGGAAATTAAGGCATGAGCACGCCCGTGCTGGCCGAAGGTTCCCCTGCACTTCATCTTAACAACACTAGGGTTACTGAGTATTTTTATATACTCACCCTCGTATGTTGTTGAATGTTGTGCAAAGTGACAGGGTTTAGTGACGGGACTACGTATTGGTAAGGCTAAGCGGTGCGATACTAAAGAAGGACGAGCTCCTAGTTTTTGGGGTTATGATTGTGTTGTATGCTTATACAGTTTTAGTATAGATGAGATTTACAAACATGGCATGTTAAATGTTTTCCATTGCTTCTGCATTATTTGTTTGGTGTATGGCCAAACTTGATCCTTATTAAGTGATTTGAAAACTACACTTCTACTATCTTCTCTCTTGTATAATTTATGTTTAAAAAAAAGGTTGCTAAAAGTCATTGTTTTTTCAAAAAAGAGTTTAACGAATTTGGGGGTTCACAGTCCACGTGGACGCTAAATGAATTTAGCGATGACGTTTTTTGCAACCATTTTTTGGACGCTAAATAATTTAGCGACCAAAAGTTTGGTCGCTAAATTTGTTAATTTTTGTAGTGCAATATACAAAAATGTTATCACATATTTTTTCTACTAAAACAACATAATAAATTTATGAATCAAATAATATGGCATCCTTCATCCTTCTAAAATTTATGCCATGCAGAAAAATAGATTTTGTAATAGAAATTTAAAATTTAAAATTATTACCTTTACTATTATAATCAATGCACTAAATTAATCTCAATAACTAAAATCAATCCTCAATCAAGATGCCAATCAACAATCCAGAATTCTCAGTCTAAGAATGAACAAAAAAATTCCAAAACCATATTCTCTGCAAAAACAAAAAAATGCGAAAGAGAAGATTCAATCTAAAGATTTATGTCAAATTTTGAATAAACACAACGAAATCATATAGATACATAAGTTATTGCAAACATGAGTATAAGCACAAAGGACGAAGAAATCTCTATAAAATTTTCAAGATTTAAGATAATTTTCCAGCAATAACCATAAACGATGACATAAATCTGGAGTTCTATAAAAAAATTTAAGCACAAGGACATGATAAATTGAAAATTAAACACAAAACTTTTACAAATCAAGATACATTTTGACAAAAATTGAAGATTAAACTACATATCAAGATACAACTAAAAATAACAGAGATAAGTATTTTTACAAAAGTGACTCCAAATATATCCAAAACCTTACACATATCCTTAATAATATAAAAGTACAATCCAATACAATTTTCAATCATAAAAATAGATAATAATAAAATCAAAATACATTCAGAAACAATTTTAAAAATTAAACATTATCAATACAAATTTAAGTAAAGACACGTAAAATTTACTAAAACGTGCCTAAATGTATCCAAGACATGTTTCTTGAATTCTAAAATTTTTAAAATTCTGTAAAATTTTGTTATGATTTTCAATGAGGTAAGATTCTGAAAATGTGTGATAACATAAATTAAAAAAAAATGAAATAATTTTAAAAACAAATAAAAAATTTAAATAGTTTCTTAGTTCAGACACATCATCAATTAAAAGATATCATAATCTTACAAATATGGAAATTTCAAAACTCAAAGTTCTACATGTTTAGTAATACAAGGAGTTTCCCACTATTTCTAAAATCACACCCATTTAATTCTAATCCCTAAAAACATGCATTATTTAGTTCAAACTTTCATTAAACTTCCATAATTTGACCCACTTTTTATTTGAAAAATGATGTAATACTTTTGAGTGTTGAATGTTAAATGCATGGTGCATTCATGGGACCTCAGTTTTATAACTAAATATGGTCTGTGATCAATTTTAAGGATCATTGTAAAGTTTTTCTGTAACGCCCCAAATTTTTGTCGTAATAAAATATTGACATGTATCGAGAAGTAAGGATATTAAAATAAAAAAAATCAGGGCTAGATGTTCCAGAAAATGCATTACAAGTTATATTAGACATATGTCAACGAATATTAGAATCCACCTAAGTCACATAAAGAACTTGGGTTTTAGGATATTAATATAAGTACCACTATGTGCCTTCTTATCTATTAGGTGACATTCCCATTAAGAAGATCGATCCAATACATCTCTTCTTTGATGTATCTATGTTTTCTATGTTCCATGATTGATGAAAAAAAATCATATCATAGAAACACATAATAGAATTAGTTCATTGCAATTCCCTTTGTCAATAATTGACTAAGGATGTTTAGATGTTGTTATTAAGTTCAAGTGAATCACTATTAAGCACCTTACCTTGATAATATGAACAGAACCAACACCATGGATTATTTTATCAATTAAATATGCACAATAAAATAGACACATAAAATAAAATGCCTTAACTTTATCATTCTCTCAAAATGATAAGAAAGTTTCCATAAGACTCTGTGTTAGGACCTAGTGCTTATGTTAACAAGAAGAATCTACAAGTTAGATATAAAGAAATAATGGAAAGAAACATTATGTTTATCACATGATCAATCAAAAAATAACAAACTAGACTCATAAATTGATCACATGTTAGTATTACATTGGAATAAAATGTTGGAAATTATCTATTCCTAAGGCTAACCATGATGCAACAAATTTTAAAATTTTTAGATTAACCTTCAACAGAATTAAACACCACATTATCGAGGAATTACGTCAAGAAAAATTTATTTTTCTTAATCGTGTGTTATTGTTGAAGACTATGGAATACTTTTGAGTGACTCCCCTCAATCTTCACACACAAGTGGAGTTTTTAGGGTTGGGTGACAGTTCTATTTTTTTACTCTTTCTCTCAACTTGAGAATCTGTAAAATAAAAAATTTATAGCTAAATCTTCAACCATCTATGCTAATGGGAGGGTATATTTATAGGCTCTCAAATCCCATGTGTTTTAATTTTAATTAGATTAGGGTTTCTTCAATTTTATTCTTATGTTGCCTAGGTTAACCGAGTTGAAAAAGTCTAAAAAACTCAAACCCTAGCCTAATTTAACTGCCAAAGAAATCACTTTTAGGGTTTGGTAGATGGACCACACGTTTGGCCCATTAGGGTTAGGTAGCCACCCAAAATTGGACAGTAGCCCACCACCTGCCCAAGTATTTTTATATTTTTAACTTTACAAAAAATCTACTTGTGCTATGACTGAGGTTTAGTGTAATAGACTCATAATGACATGGCCTAACATGCAGTATATTTTTTTAGGACACTAGTTTTTGGATTTTTGGTCCAACAACCCATTTTAGGATTATTAGCTAAAATCCACTAGTACCTGTAAATATGTTCATGTATTTTTTGTATTTTTACCTTTATGAAAAATCTACTCAGGCTATGACTATGAGGCAGACCCAATAGACATACGATACTATTTCTTAGTGCTCAGTACCATTTTTGTCTCAGAATTTACAGGTAAAAAAATTACTGTTTAGTGCTTGTGCCAAAAAATGTAAGGTGTGCAATCTTGTAGGTCCATTTATCCTTGGGATTGACTTATAAAATTCCAATAAACATTTTTAACCTTCTTTAGGCTTAATAAAGACCCAAGTAAATTCAAATCAACACTTGTCAATTTATTTCATAGTAGTCTGAAACGATCTTTTGCTCTTTGATATCATGACAGTATAGGGCACGAGACAAATCATCCTTATTCTTTACTATCACTTTCTTGATCTCATTTGTGACATTAAAATAAATAGATTATTTATTTTAAATATCAATCAATCTGGGTTTGGCCAAACAATACTCATTTCACATATTATGTTGATGGTGATATCATCTCTCTTTGGAGATTGACAATCCCTTTACTTCTTTATGAACCTTCATCATGGATTGTAATATACCCGCTCATATACGTATTTGCAACCTAATTATAAGAATTGTTAGGTATATGTCAAAACATATCAAATGTCACCTAAATCACATAACAAATTTAGGTCTAAGGATACCAATATAAGCACCACTATAAGAATGTTTATGACTTCTTATCTACCATGTAACATTTTAGTTTAAGCGGATCCACCCAATATATCCTCTCTATGATGTATCTATATTTTTTATGCTCTATGATTGGTGAAACACAATCATGTAATAGAAACAAATACTAGTTTTAATTCATTGTAATTCCCGTTGCTAATGATCAACTAGGGATGTTTAAATGTCATCCATAAGTTCACACGAATCACTATCTAGTGTCTTACACTGATAATTGAATAGGACTAAAATCATAGATAATTTTATCAATTCTATATGAATAAGAATATATACAAAAAAATGTGTTGTATTATCTTTATCATTCTCTCATAATGATAAGAAAATTTGTGTGAGATAATTGCATTTGAGTTAGGCGAATGAGCAAATTAATTCAATTACCACCTTTTATCAAGTCCAACATAAACTTGTGTATGTCGAGCATGATCCTCCTTCTATACTTACACATAAAAGGCATAGAAAGTTATTACCACAACCTTGTATCAAAAAGATAATATAATGCACACCTACTCCCACGTAGAGCACGTGCCCCTATGAACGATGTCTAGACATGTTGCAAAAATAGAGAGGTAATTTCAACACTTGATAGTTTTTTCAAATTAAATTTGTTTTGCTGGACTTTTAAGACATACAAACATTAGCATTCATATTTGTACAAGTGCATAAATTTATAACATGTCAAGGTTAAAAAACCTATCTAGATAAGCCAATAAAAAGTCTTTAAGGCTCCATCTTCAAAGGTTGGTCACATCATTTTGGAATGGGTTCACCATTTAGGATTCATCTTTGGGCTTCATTACAAAGTTTAATAATAATCCTAGACTATTGCAACTTTAAGGCAAGTAGGTCTATTTAAATCAGGCCCACAAAATCACCATGCATATATACGAAATTCATAACACACAATAAAAGATCATGCAATTTAATTTTATAAATATGTCATAGCCAATTTAGATAAATTGTGTGGCTAGGTAACAAAACTCATATATTTTTTGAAAAAACATTCTTCGAGAAAAAAAATCTTTTTTGATAACTTGCATTAAACTTATAAAACTCATATTATTAATGATCAATTCCATTGAGGAGCACAATTTTTTTTACCATAACCCTCAATTACTAGGTTCATATGGTACATAGGTACAATCCTTCTCCTTCCATAGTCAAGTATCTAGATTATCAAAATGATGCACTCAATGAATCAACAACAATAGTCTTGTTTTAAAAAAACTAATTTTAGTTCATAAATCTCATGTTAAACAAGAATAAATCAATAATAAAATAGTCTTGTTTTAAATCATGATTGCATGCTTTTCAATTTGTGCCAGCAAAAGAACAAGTCAATTTCTATTTATCCATATTCATATTTAAGGTCTTATAAATATAAATAAGCATATAAATAAATATATCAATTAACATATACCACAAATTGGAATACGAATTAATAAAATGATATAACAATTATCACACACACACACACACACACAAATGTGATCATGTATATATTTATATTTCAAACATTTACATGTATACCAAGACTATATACATTCAACCAATCATCTTTAAAAAATTAAAAAAAAATTCAACATCATAATCCTAATCCAATTATGATTTGTATTTTGTATTAATCACCTTGTCTAATTAAACACAAAACAATTTTTTTTTAATTTTAAAGGTAATTTAGATTTTAATCATGGTATTAAAATTCAATAAAAAAACAAATCCACAATCCTATACCAATTATGATTTGTGTTTTGTTTAATAAAATTGTCTAATTGAACACAAACAAGCTTTCTAATTTTGAAGACATGATACAGTCCTTGTTGAGTGAATAAAACCCTAATTCTTGATTTTTAATTAGTTCAACAATTTGAAGATTCAATCTTTAATTATTTAACTATTCATAAGTAATTCCTCTCATATTAGATACAAAATCGTGTAAACCTCTATGCTCATGGGAGGATCTATTTGTAGACTCTTAAATCCCATGAGTTGTAATTTTAATCAAACTATAATTTCTTGAATCTTATTTCTATCCCAGCTAAGTTAAGTTAGCTGAAACTAGAAAACTCAGACCCTAACATCCTTGACTGCCCATAGACGTCACATTTAGGGTATGATATGTGGCCACACGTTTGTGTTAGGATAAGCCTTAGTGCCAAACATTGTCTATGTACTACTTTTATAGTTAAGTTGGTTTATTCTATCTTTCTATTATATTTGTGTGTAAAAGAGAATATAATTCCATGATTGAATATCTCAATGCTTAAGTTGGCATATGTGAGGCATATGCCTGAAGGACCTTTGAAGCGAGAGATTTCATTCTAAACATCCCTAGTTGGTCACTACTATAAGAATAGTAGATGAATTAAGATTAACAAGCTCTTTCTGACTTAGTGAGTTTGGTCTTACAGAATACAAAGATATGGGATGTTAGTCATAAATCATGGATACATGTCTAGGACATGATATTTGGATTAGATCTATCAATGAGAAGAACTACATGGTTTAGACTCATAAGTAGTTCTCATGTGCAAGTCTTACATCAGAGTTCTTAGACAAAAAATATCTATGAAAATCGAAATGGATTTTTGAGCACTTTGACATATGCTTAACGTGCTTGTAAAAGGGTAACAAGTTTGGGTATGATTGGGTATGCATTGATTCATGTCAAAAAGCATGTAAGAAGTGAAGGATTACTTGCTCTCGAGGAGAGAGAAAATACCACAACCACTTGATCATTGAACTGGAAAGAGTGTAGCCACATCCAGGTGAAATAATAAGTTTCTTTATTTATCTGAAAGAATTCAGTGTCACTAGGATATCAAGCAAAGGAATTGACTCAATAAGGATGACTGCATCATGTTTTATGCAATTTTGGTATTAAGGGTGAGGGACTGTGTAAGATTGCTTCAGGTCAAACAAATGTCACAACATCTTCATTTAATTTAGGTTGTCATAGCATTTTTCTAGAGTTTGTTTATGACCTTTAGTAATTAATTATTCCTAATGTAAACATTAAATGGACCTATAGGATCGCATGCAAAGACTAGGTCTGAAAAGGGTAAAATTGATATTTCTATTTTGGATGTATATTTGGGCCATTTTAAGAACAAATATATTAGGCTTTAAAATATGTTAATTGAACAAAGTGTAGGCCCAATTATAGATGGGGTACACGACAATTGATGCGCGCGTAATATGAACATAATTTTCATATTTTATTTATGTATTACGCGGGCATATATTTGAAATTTCTCTTAAAGATCACATTTTAAATTGCTTTTATTGAAAAAATAATTTAAAATTAAAAATATGATTTACACACAGAATAAATCATGTCTTTATTGATTCTCGATCATTTTTATTTAATTTATAATTTTTATACGATAATCAATATTGCTTTGATTGCAGACGAATTCGTGGACAGGTTAAAATAAAATAAATAATAAAAAGAAAATAAAAAAAAAGCTTGGGCTGTGCCCATGGCATGACCCCAATTTTTCACAAAAAGCTTGGGCTGTGCCAATGGCACGACCTTGTGTGGACAACATTATTTGGAGTCAAAAGCAGATGTTTTGTGTTTTTCGCTTTATTCTTCGTGTCTCCTACTTTTCCACCTATATATTCACTATTTTGGAGTCAGTCGTCACCATTGGTTAGTAGTTAGAGAATTAGGCAGTAGGTTGTAGAGTAGGAATTATTTTTCTTTAGCTTTCTTTTTTCCTTCCATTTTCAGTCTCAATTTTCATTATTTTCCATCTCCAGCTTTCAGTTCTTGCTCCATTTTTATTCCAGATTTCTGCTTCACCTTCTTTTCTGTTTCCTTTCCATTTCCATTTTTATTTTCTCTGCATTTAATTTCTGTTTATTGTATTTTCTGATTTTAGTTTATATTTTTGTAGGTTTTGCCGACAGATCTTTGATTGGAGATATATTTAGCTGATCATTTTTATATTCTCGCCACTGCCATTTTACTTTCTGCAATCTTTTAAATTTTTTTATGCTTTATTGTCATTTAATTTCAGTATTTATGATTTATTTACATTTTTTGTATTAAAGAATTTATTTTAATTCTGAAGTTATTTTCATTAAATTTATTTTTTATTCGCATATTTATTTCTCTACACTTTACTTTTACGCATTGATTTATTATTCGGCATTTTAATTACGCGTTCAATTTTTTTTCTTGCTTTCTTATTTATTATTCTGAATTTTAATTACGCGCTTAATTTATTTTCTTGCTTTCTTATTTATTATTCTGCAATTTATTTACACGCTTTAATTTATTTTTCACGCAATTTAAGATTTAATGT
>CANYCX012400466.1:0-10102 GCA_948193385.1 Breynia disticha f. nivosa | reverse complement strand
CTAACATTTGAACTTATTCATCTTGAATGCATACATCTTAAGATGAAAAAGTTTTAAAAGAATTGCATGCATTCACAATATATTCTCTTTATAAATAACTTCTCATCAACAGAAAAAATGCATTACATGCATACATTAGTTGAAAAAAATTGTATTATAAACTTGTCTTGGAAATATATTATACCCGCACATTCTCTATACATTCAATTTCTCTGTTTCCGTTTATTGTTAAACAAGAAGAACGCATAATTTAAGTAAAATGACAAATATTTGGTCATAATTAAAAATATACGACATTAAATAAATTTTTTGTCTGTATAAACAACTTTTTAAAATACATTATAACAAGGAAATTCATCTAGAGTATTTTTAATAAAATCCTATGATTTCTCCATATTAACTTTCTCACAGTTGTAGGAAAATCTACAGATTTATTGATGTGTGGTAATTCAACTACTCACAAATATAAATTACTGCCGCGCATCGCGCGGACAATTGAACTAGTTTTTTATGATACCAAAATAGTGAGAACCATAGTGAAAAATCCTATTTTTCATGGAGCTCCAGGTTCCATTCATATAAACAAAAAGAGATTCATATGAATATCTTATCGCCGCTCAAGCAAAGAAATCGTAATTTCACGATTCGTAGATGATGCAGTTTTGCTTGCTGATGATTCTACTTCAAATGGAGCTTTATCCTGGAAGAAACCTGGTTCTTTTGGCCCTGGTAATCTGTTCTCACTGCTTAACATTAGTAACACAGATGCCATGCTTGGTCTATCTTCAAAGTGATGTTGCACACATAAGAGGCTTATATGGATGCATCGTTCTACTTTTTCCAAATCGGATGATTCTCTTAAGACTGAATCAATCAGTTCCAAAGACTTCTCTTCTTTCCAAAGCCTCCAAGCCTGAAATATATCAGAACAAACCTTTCATACTTGCTTCAAGCTGTGTTGAAAGAATTTGAAATGAAATCTTGCTTACATATCCAATGAGATTAGCGCCATGTTTCGAACGATAAAACCCTTTGCTTCTTTTTCCACTTATAATCTCTAACATGATCACTCCAAAACTAAAAACGTCAGATTTCGCAGAAAATAATCCATCTGATGCATATTCTGGAGCCATGTAACCACTGCACAATAATCAAATCAGAATTAGTACTCAGTATTTGAATAATCTTAATGAGATTATGAATTTTATGGCAATCAATTGTCATCCCCGTTATTAAACACTACTTACAATGTCCCGACCACTCTATTTGTATTTCCTTCTGTTTGATCTCCTCCGATAAATCTAGCCATGCCAAAATCTGAAATTTTTGGGTTCATCTCATTATCAAGTAGTACATTACTTGTTTTGAGATCTCTATGTATAATTCGAAGTCTTGAATCTTGATGAAGATATAAAAGCCCCCTAGCAATCCCACAAATGATGTTGAATCGCTTAGACCAATCTAATAATTCAGCTCTTCTTTGATCTGTCAATAGTGATAATCAGATTAATATATTGAGAATTTCAAAATGAATTCTGAAGATGAGCTTGAACTGAGAAAATAGATTCAAAATCATTTATTTTTCTTTAAAGGGATTCAAACCAAAGATGAAGGAGTCCAAGCTTTTGTTTGGCATGTACTCGTATAACAACAATCTCTCTTCTCCTTGAATACAGCAACCCAGAAGCTTCACAAGATTGCGATGTTGAAGCTTTGCGATCAATATCACTTCATTTTTTAACTGTTCTAATCCTTGTCCAGAATTTCTGGACAGCCTCTTTACTGCAATTTCTTGGCCATCCGATAACGTTCCCTAAAAACTTCAGATTCTTAATAGAATGCCATTTTCCAACTATTATTCAATCAAGTAGTATTAAAGACCTTTTTGATTTTACGTAGTGTTTGAAGACTTATACCTTATAGACAGGTCCAAAGCCTCCTTCACCTAACTTGTTAGCTGGATCAAATTCACTGGTAGCATTTGATACTGTGTTGAAATCAAACAATGGAAGGTCCAAGTCTCCTTCCTCGTGGTCCTCGTTGTTGTTATCATACTCTTTGTTTATAATTTAACCAAAACATAAAGAAATCACAATCATGTTTTCTGTCAGATGTCATTTTCAGACTAACTTTCGTTATATCTTTCCAAATGAGAACAAACACAGCGCAAAGGAAGCTTCCAGTTTTATTTTACATATATTTGACGAAATACAAGCGAAGAACCTAGGCATAGTCACACCACTCGCCAAGGCTTGACGCCTTGACCCATTTCACTTTGCATTTACGGCGAGAGAAAATGAATGTCAGATTTAATGTACTTACCTTTTGCCCTTTTTTGTTTCTGTGAAAGTAATATCCTGCAATCAGCACTCCGACAACCACTATAACAACAGCCACGGTTATAGCTATTATCTTCCCGCCAGGCAGAGACTTGACACTATTAACTTCATCTGTAGGATCAAAATAAGACAAATTTCATGAGGCATATATATTTTAGGTTCTGGTTACAATGAATTTGATGAATGGAATTAGAAACTCAATACCTGAATCTGAAGCAGACACTCGAACATATAAGTCCTGGGTAAATGTCACATCACCTGAGGATATCTGCTTAAAATCGATCAAGTCATTAAACCAGATTGCACAGCCACTCCCTCCATTCCTAACATCAAGGGTGGAATATGCAGAACAAGAACAGTTCTCCAAGCATTTAGCCCTGCATTTCTTCAGGTCCATACTTCTGTTCACCCAAGTATTTGTAGTATCCGGCAATTTCAAGCCACTGAACTTGACAAAACCATCTCCTTGGCAATTCAATGTTTTGTTGCGAACACATCCTCCGGACCAATTACCAGAATCCCACTCATTTTGAAACCTTGGCTTGAACCTGTTCAGACATTTACACACCGGAGTGTCGGGAATGGCGCACATTCCATAGACACCACAAAGTGCATAAGTATCACAGTAATCTGTAGGCCAATACATAAAGAGTACCCAAGATTGTGAGTCGCTGTTCCACGTAAAGCGTTCCTGCCGGCTATTCGTTTGGTTCACCACTATCCTTGTTAGTGTTCTGTTCTGGTAGTACATATAGTAGACTTCCTCCTCATTATCTACAAAAGTATAGCTGAAAATCGGATTCGGCCTCAGCTGGGGTGTACCACTGTAACTAATGCCGTTCCAGGGTCCTGTTCGAAAGATGACGCTCGTGCCTTTCCACACTGTGGACTCAGGAATCTTATGTGGCTGTATCTTCCAGAAAACAGATCCTGGTGATGGATCATCCCAATTTTTCCATGCAATTAAACGCCTTTCAAGTCCTGACTTCAGGTTTACCCCTACCTTCATCCCTGGTAGCAAGGTGTCTGTTGGATAATCAAAACTCTGCCACAAGTAATTTTCGATATTGCCATCTTCCGTGTCTCTTAAAACAAGATTGCCTGAATCCAAGAGCTCTACTACCGGTTTCTGTGCTATCTCTGTTGAGTTTGTTGACCAGAAAATAGTATTGTTCTTGCCAATAAGTACAAGATTTCCTGAGCTATCTATCATCAACGATCCTGACGAGTCATTGATTGGATTTTGCCGATTAGCTACCCAGACTACAGTCCTTACAGGGATATTCTTGTACCATATTCAGGGATATTCTTGTACCATATTCCAACAAAGCGATTGGTGGAACTGCCGGCACTAAAGAATCCAAGCTCAAAGCTTGCATCTGCTGAAACTAAGGTGCTTCCATCTTTTAGAAATTCAGAATAAGCGATGGCATTAGAAGCGTCCAGGATTTTCAAGAAAACAAAAAAATAAGCACTGAAAAGCGTAAAAGAAAGCATATGCATGAGTGCTGTGAAGTCTCTCGGAAGCATAATTCTTTTAAGACCATGCAGTACAAAGTGTACTAATCAAATATTTACTCACCAGTCATTGTAGAAGAAATTTATCCTGTCTTGAACGCAAAACTGATATCCTTAAAGAAATTATGCTCCCACTATGTTGCTGACGGTAAATGGGCAAATATCTTCTAAGATTAAACAAGACAAAACTATTTCTTTAGATTGCAATTCCAGAAAATTACACTATAACGTTTTGTAAGTGTTTTATGTTAGAAAAATTATATATGTTAGAATAATATAATTTTTTATAAAAGAATACGTCTTTATTAGTTTTTCATATGAGACAATTTTAATTTTACTACTAACTATTCCAATAATTACGTGTGATATAGCAATCCACAAAGTTTTTCAAATTGCAGTGTTTATTACGTACGTAGATGAATGTTACCTTAACTTCAACGTCTCCAACCATCATGCCTCATGTGTCCGCAGTAAATATTTTCTGCTTCAGTATATATATTTGAACCAGAGAGACTGAAATGACAGTCTTAATTTTATGATTTAAAATAGTATTGAATTAAAGTAGAGATGAATTATGATGTACATAATGAAGTGGTATCTCAACACAGTCGCAATTAACATTAATTGATAACGTAAATTACATAAACATAAAACTAATCTTGTTAGTGCAGTGGAATGAAGGAGATATCTCATATAACATTGTCAGCCGCCTCCAACAACAACTCTCGTAATGAAAAATAGGTTTTGCACGCAACCTGTTTTACTATGATCTCCATAATTGATCCATTTGAAGAAAAACAATTATTTTTCTCCAGGTAGCTTGCGGCCGAAAGGGGACAAGGAGAGACAATAAAGAAAAACTCACATTTATTCAAAACTAAAATAGGCAACTTACCATCTTAGGGGTTTTACCCTTATATATTAGTGAAAAGCTGACTCAATTTATTTATATGTATAATATGCAAATATTTCGTAGACTCAAATATCTAACATATATTTATTTGGTGTACTTAGCAAATATATTAAGTCAACTATCTAACCTTCATGTTTCTTCCCAATGTTAAGGGTCTTAACGGTATTTTTACAAAGAATAACTAATATCTCCACACTTGATCTTATAGATGTTCTTATGGAGACCCCTTGTATTTCAATTCAACACCTAATGATTCTGCAATATCATTGCATATACCTACTATGGTAATGCATCGTAGGAGATCTAGTTAGTGCACATTGATCCCATTGACTTTGTTGGTTCCATAATTCTATCCAATGAGCATGATGCTGAGCCCAATTTATTCCGCGACTTTGTAAGTCTATGAAATATAGTTGCTCAATGTTGAATGATGTATTTGGAATTGTTTTAAATAACCAAATTGATGCATGATTATATGTGTAAGGTGTCACTCAACAATGTGGATACAAATTAAAGGCACCAACGTTGTCTAAATATCACATACATTCAAACAATATGTGAGAAGATGTCGTAATATGTAGTTATCATACAGCGCTCCCACATAATCTATTAATAAAAACAACTAAATGTTAAATACGTTAAGAATGTATATTGTTTAGTTACTTTTAAACAAAATTGCACTTACATTGTCTTGATGTGTCCTGTTGAAAGAATGACATATACAGAACAAGGTATGTGTAAGCACCTGAGTAATTGGCGATCTTAGTTCCATCAGTAAAATTTTGATCATTAGTCAATTTGGTTACATAAGTGTTAATATAAAGTATGAGTATGTAATGTGAAGTACCTCACAGTAAGTGTTAATATAAAGTATGAGTATGTAATGTGAAGTACCTCACAGCAAGAGGAGCATCATAAGAGAAATCGATATCATCAACGGTACGTAGGTGCAATGAAGGCGAACTTGTCCCAAGCCCAAACTTGAAGCATGAATAAAAGTTTGACTATTTGAGCTTTTATTGGATAACGACATGTCAAACACAACTCTCAAAAAAGTTATGCTAAGCAAGTTGATCCTCAACTGAATTTTGCTGCCTCATTTAAATTAGATAAGTATATTAAGCGTTTTAATCTAATTCTACTGGTGTCCCCTGTACAAAATATGAAGCCTCCCAACAATTGTAAAATATAGGAGCGAGTGTACATGATGATTGTGTCCTCATCAGCATCTGCTTGTGGCACTACGATTGCATCGACTCGCAATCATGTTTGGACTGCAATAACTTGTAAAGTAATGGTGCACTCTCCTTCGGATAGATGAAATATGTGTCTCTGGGCACCATCGCTCTACCAAAGCATTAATGAGATGATTGTCTAACAAAAAAAAGCTAACACGAGCCAAACCATAAAATTCGATTTGCCGCAAAAGGTGGACTACTCTCGAATACATATTTTCAAAATCCTGTGGGTGTGCTATTATACTTTGTCTACACTCGATTGTTGTTGTAGCCTTTACAAAATCAAGTAGCATTAGAAGAAGATCGAATAAAATATATAATTATATGTAAATATCGTATGCAATTTAAAAATGAAATTAATATATCTCATCACGGTTTAACTAAACAATATGTGATCTATGTTCTGCTTGTAAATGTAAGATTGAATCGTCAATTAACCAGACTTAATGTGATCTCTGTGCGAATCCACCTATCATATGCACAATAAGATTAGAATATAAATATATTGAAACTTAATATAATGCATTTTAAATTTAATAAAGATCTAATTGAAATGTACATGAAAAATGAGTTCATATTTTAATACATCATTCATTACATTATTTATTTGTTATTCCTAGGGCGAGTGTCTTTATTATCCTCAGTTTTGCCATATTTTAGATAAAAATAATTGTCATCTCAATCACCCTAGTCCATTTCATGTCGAATATGCATCGAATGAGGCCTTCCTTTGTTCTGCTTCCATGTTGGATTAGGGATTATTCTTTGAAACAAGGTGTTTGGCCAATAAGCCTAATCTGGAAGAAGAATAAAACACGGAGACCACACTTCCATATTTTGATGTAAAGTGAAGTATGGTGAAACGAATTGTGTGTATTCAATGCGATTTAATAGGCACCCAACAATAACATAACAATCTGGACATTGTTCCACTTCCTTGCGGAGTTATTAAAGTTATTGAAGGTCATTGTAATAGACATGACGCTATTATTTCTGTCTTAGTTGGTGTCGGTGGCTTTAGATACTCATTTCAAAAAATTTGCATTCACGCTTTGGTGTAGACGTCACACGTGCACTAAAATTTTCCAACCAAGTCGTTCCAGCATCCACCTATAAAGAAAACTTAAGTATACACTGTTAACTAAAATTTTTTTAAACTTTTTACTCTTCATATTAATAAACCTAAGCATATAATTTTTCTAGATTCTAAATAAAATAAGTGAATAAAACTGAGGATTAATGAATTTTATTTTATTTGAAGACTTCAATAGAGTGGAATTTGAACTGAAAATATTTTTTTTAATGTGTTGTTATGTTAATTGAAGTAAATAATAATTTATTATTATTTAAATTGAAGATAATTATTTTTACATTATACTTTATAATATACTAAATTTTCTAATTAATTATTTTTCAAAATAGTTTTTGGTTAACCGCTCAAACCGACCAAATTGAACCACTATTTAATAATTAAGTTTGAGTGTATACACTAATATAGTGAATATATTAGTGGTTGACTATTTATATAACTGCCAACAAATAATCAAACAAATCTATCAACGATCAGTCTCACATGTGCTCATGTTAGATTTAGTTGTGCCTTATGTGCTGTAACAAAGACCTTGATTTTTGTGGGTAACTTGACGTATGGATCAATTAGAAAACCTCTGTACCTGAATCTTCTGCAGATTCAGAATCATGAAATTCAGGTACGTTTTTGCTTACAGTCTTATTTTATATGTCATCAATTTTTGTGTAAGTATTCAATTCTATTTTTAAGAATTTGACTTAAGTAATCTCAATTTCTACTGTCTGGTTTGTTCGGCATACACTTCTGTCAATATTGACGGGCTGATTAATGAAACATTTTATCGCATTTTAACTGAGGAACCATGCCATCCTCAATTGGAATTCAAAGTTGGAATGCTATTTTCTAAACGTGACCACATAAAACATGTTGTGAAGTTGTACTCTGTGAAAAGAAAGAAGAAATTCCAACATGAAGAATCTAAACATAACACATATGTGTTACGTTATAATGTCAAAGATGGTTGTTGTTGAAGGTTGCATATATATATATAATTTAAAGTGTAATATTTAGAATAATGTTAGGAAAAAACAAATATACATATTATAGACAGAGATGAGGATTCTTCACGGAGATGGAGAGAGTTGTTTAAAATGCTCAATAAAGCATGTCATTTTTTGGTCTGAACCAGAGCACTCTAAACTAATTCTCGTTCGAGGGGTAGGGACTACAAGGGCGGTAAATCTGTTCCAATTGAGTTTTAACGTAGCTGCGTACCTAGGACTCGAACTCGAGATGTTAAGCTAGAACAATCCCACGCTAATTGATCTACACACTCGGTGGTTCAATAAAGCATGTCTAAAATACAACTTATCATACATGTTTGCAAAAAATTATGATTATTTCTGATTGTACAATCTGTCTTTTAACGTCATTTAAGGTTTTAGGGAAACCTAGGCTGTGTAAAGTGTACTGGGAGAAATTGCTGACGCATCTTCAATGACGCTTGAAACAGATGATTTCTTCAGAAATAACGGTAGAGATTTCAGCACAAGCCAATTTGCAGGACCCGTTTGAAACAAACACTTGCGTCTGGTACAACCTCGTTGAAAATTTCAGCACAAGCCAATTTGCAGGACCCATTAGAAACAAACACTTGTGTCTGGCATAACTGTGGAAATTTGAGCACTTGCCAGTGTGCAGGACCTACCATGATTACGAACTAACTAAATGATTGAATCAAACATATTCTGGGAATGGTTCTCAGCTAACATCTTTTATAGCAAGTAAAGAATATGACGAAAAAGAAATCTTCAATGAAACCACTGTGAGAAGTTTGGTCATGAGGATAATGATTGTTGGCATTAAGAGAAGCCAATGAAATGCTTTTATGTGTAAAAAATTTGGACATTTGAGAAAAGATTGCAGGTTTAATAATGAAGAAAAGGTAAACATAGTTAATTTGGTTTAAGAAAAAGCAGTCTTTGTAGCTAGTTGGGGAGACTGCAACAAGAAGAATTATTGAGATAAATGGTTAAGGTAAAGAATGGAGAGAAGTGCTCTATTGAGAAGATTGGAGAGAAGTGCTGCATGTTCTTCAAGGTCCTTTTAAACTTTTATTCAAGGGAAGTTGTTGGCTATTGATTCGAATTTACAGAATCAGTTTTAGTTTTTCAGTTATATTAAAAGTTGTCTTTGATGCATTTATTAATTTAGTGGATAATTGTTTTTTAACTGGAATTTTTACATGAATACAAGACCTAATAAATGGAAAGGAGTGATCAATGTAAGGGAGTGTGATTTAGAGCGTACCTTAGTAAATGAGAGTCAATTTATAAACCACTAATAATAATA
The DNA here is from genome assembly GCA_948193385.1 of Breynia disticha f. nivosa. Taxonomy (NCBI): domain Eukaryota; kingdom Viridiplantae; phylum Streptophyta; class Magnoliopsida; order Malpighiales; family Phyllanthaceae; genus Breynia; species Breynia disticha. Next base: position 712 of record CANYCX012400466.1, on the reverse strand, counting down.
TTGTTAACGTGATTTTTGTGATCATGAAAGATATTCTCATCTTCTTTTTAAACTTGAATTTTGAAGTTGAACTTGAACATATAAAATATTTGACACTTTATCTTCTACTTCGTAGGTTGAACTTGACATACCTTTTCATTTTACATGAGTATTTTGTTGTGTCTTGAGCCTTTATTGTAGCCTTCTAGCTAGGTTATAACAATAGTTCTCTACTCTTATATTCGGATTTGTCAAGTATAAGAGTGATTAATGTTTTATTAATGTAGATATCTTCAGAAACTTTAACTTAGTATATAATGAGTCTCATAACTCATCTCGGATAAAAAATTATTCATCTCGGATAAAAAATTATGGCATTCAGAAATTTTAAGTAATTTGTTGAGTCCAGCTAATATAAATTAAATGGGCCCTGTTTGTATTGTAATTCAGAAATAAAAATTAAAAAGATGGGTAAGAATATTAGCTAGGAAGATTTTTTAGAGTAGACTTATATAGTATACTAGTCTTCCTCTATCTTATCAATAAAGAGACTTATCTTGGATATACTTTGTTTTCATTAGATGTTGCCATGCACAAGTGATATAGAAACTTCCACCAAGTTCATTTTCTTCATTAAATTCAAGTCATCATCACAACTTTGTTTTATGTAGACAAAAAGGAGATTATCTATGGAAAAATTAAAGAAATTGTGTGGCTCCAATTATACAGCCAA
>CANYCX012400379.1:0-17632 GCA_948193385.1 Breynia disticha f. nivosa | reverse complement strand
AAAAATAAGAAAAGATTAAAAAAATAGTATTTATTAAAAATTTCTCAATTTGTTATGTGTAAAAAAAAATATCATGTTTGGCTGTTTTAAAATCTCGACTTTTATTTCGCAACACTGAATTTTTGTCATTGAAATAGTAGTTATCTCTTTATTCCATCGTTCTTTAACTTAACTAAAATCAGTTGGCTTCCTAAGCGTTGCTTGAATTGTAGAATCCAATTAAACTTTAGATTCAAAAAATGATGAAAATAATACAACAGAAAAAAAATAATAATAATAATTTATCATATCGTTAACGATCATCACGTTAACTTTTTTTTTTTACTTGATTTACTTTATTAAAACAATTAGAAATAAAGGAGAAAAAAAATTACAATTACCTTATTATTTAAATATTGATAATTTTTTTATCAATTAATAATTTTTGAAAGATTAATAAATTATTTTTTACATTCAGTCTATATTATTTTATAAATAAATGTTCATTTCTAATCAATATATTTATGTTCTAACTAATATGACTATATTAATGACAAGAAAGAGTATGAGTATCATCATCATATGTGATTAATAAAAAAATAAATAAAAAATATACCCACTATGCTATGTCTGCCCTCATGCGAGAAACCAAAGGGAACTAATCTGGTGCAATTTTAATTTTAAAAATGGGCTCAAACTCTACAAGCCCATCGCCCACATTTATGTTTCTCCGCCACACGATTTTGCTATTTGCAGAGAGAATGGGAAGTTGAGATTGTCAAGAGCTGGAGGGAACAAAATCGTGTGGTGGATGCATTAGCAAATAGAGGACTTAGTATCCCAAGAAGAATTTATTATCTAGAGACTGTCTCTTTGGACATTATACACCTCTCGGAGTTTGACAGGGCTGGGGGTACCCAGCCCAAGTTTGCTATTGTGTAACTCGGCCTATGACTTTTACATATATATATAAAAAAAAAAAAGAGTATCGCCGTGTATGATCGAATTCTGATAATGGAGGTCGCGATTTCAGACACCGAACCTATCCAACGACACACTACTGGTATTCACTTCACTCATCACTCATCTTTTGTTTTCTTCGTTAATTTCTTTTTACATAACTATTTAACTGACTTCACAGTTATTCTCGACGAACTCAAGCTACGACAAGTCGTTTCCTCCGGTTCGCTAGAATTTGATGACTGGACTTCTCTCGTTTCTGAAATAGAGGAGACTTTCCCTGTAATACTGCTTGACAATATCTCCAACTAGTATTTGTTGATATTAGTTAGTACTTTATATATTTATTTTTTTAAGAAAAAGAGTTATTTGATTTTTGTAGGATGAATTGGAGAAAATAGGGCTGGTTTATGACGGTTTTTTGTCCGAGTTTCCGTTGTGTTATGGTTACTGGAAGAAGTATGCGGATCATGTGATGCGTTTAAGTAGTGTTGATAAGGTTGTTGAAATCTTTGAGCGCGCTGTTGAATCTGCAACCTATTCTGTTGATGTGTGGGTTGATTATTGTCGGTTTGCATGTCTGGTTTTTGAGGATTCTGCTGATGTTCGCAGGTGAATTTCGTTCGGAGAACTTGAAATGCTCAATACTGTTTCCAACTGTGGTTTCTGCTAGTACATTTATTTTGTTGTCGTTTAGTTTACGAGTATTTTCAGTATTTTTCATGAGCAGCACCATTGATTTTAATTGTCTTTGTTCGTTTTAGGCTGCAGCTTATCAACTCTTCTCTAGGTTAGGTCCAATACCTACTTCTCATTTATGTTTATGTGCAGAAATACGTCACTTTTTCCCTGTTCTTGTTAAATCTAGGGGTTCCAACATGTTAGTTATTTTCTCCTCATTAACAAATGCTAATATAGATTTGGGTTCTTATTTTTGACAATATAATGGTTTATCTTATGCATGTATGCTGTATATGCTTAGGAATGCTTTGCTTGTGGAATAATGCTTTACCATGATGTGCTGTACTTAGATCTTCTTGTGAAATGGATGATAAGTTTTTCCATTTATGTAATCTATTATTTTTGTCTAAATTATTTTACAGTTTATTCATGAGAGCCCTCTCCTTTGTCGGGAAGGATTACTTGTGTTATAAGTTGTGGGATGCATACATTGAATTCGAGTTTTCTCATCATAATTGGAGTTCTCTAGCTCACATTTATATTCAAGTGTTGAGGTTTCCAACCAAAAAGCTGTATTTCTATTATGATAGGTATGGCTTTCTCATCTCCGCTTCTGACCGATAATGATTAATGCATATTTCATATGAACAATCTCTGCAATTTTGCAACACCAAAGTAGTTTAAGAAACCATGGAGTATATGAAAGCTACATTATTTCCCACCATTTTGTAGAGCTTCTTTCCTTTTCTTTTGTATGAATGTCTGCAAAAAGTATTGTTAAGTTATTCAAGTTCTCATGCAGTCATAGTTTTCTAAAGTTGCTAAACTTTTTTTCATAGTTTATTTTCTGTTCTTCACAGTCACTATGCTCCATTTTGCATTCATTATTTTCTTCTCAGTCAGTGCTATTATTCTAACTATTAATGTCCTAACTAATCCTTTAATCTCAATGTATCTCCAGTTTTAGGAAGTTGGTGGGGATTTGGGATGAAGAAATGAAGTCTCGTGGTAATTCTACCTTGGAATCATCAGATGAGTTCAAGAGTGATGGGGTAGTCCGTACATCTTATAAGCTAGATGAGATTTCTTGCATCATTAAGGACTTGCTGGATCCATCCAATGGATCAGTCAGGTTTAAAGCACTTCAGAGATATAAGTCTATAGGAGAATGGCTCCATCAGGAAACTTCTCAGTTGAACGAAAAAATAAATTTATTTGAGACACATATTAGACGATCATATTTCCATCCCAAGCCACTTGATTATAGTCAACTGGAGAACTGGCATCATTATCTGGATTTTGCTGAATCGCATGGAGATTTTGATTGGGTATAATATCACAGTGCTTACTTGAATTTCCTTTCTCTTTTTAATTTATTTTCACTGTGAATACATGGATCTCTATTTGAATGGTTGTAGGCTGTAAAGCTCTATGAAAGATGTTTGATTCCATGTGCTAGTTATACTGAATTCTGGATCCGTTATGTTGAATTTATGGATAGTAAGGGAGGAAGAGAGATAGCAAATTTTGCATTGGACAGAGCTACAAAAACCTTTGTTAAGGTAACTTAGCTTTACATTAGTTTTGTTCGTAAATACACAAATATCAGTGTCATCAATATTTTTATTGTGGTGTAGAGAATAAGGTTTTTACTGGACTGGCAATTCATTGCAAATTCAAATTTTGACGATGAATGTGTGATTTGATGGCTTTTTTTTTTCCCTAACTGTTAACTGAATGGTTTCCCAATAGTTAATGTAGTATGTGTGATTATGAAACTATGAAGTCATTATATATGAAATGAGAACCATGTTTAACCGTGGGAATACTTAAAATTATTGAAATGATGTAGTAAAGTATAAGCCTTCTTGCGTGATATTTCTTCAAGTGCTTTTTTCTGTACTGTTTCCAATTGTTAAATTACATAGATGATTTTCTGTTCAAACATGTTGGAGTGTACCCCCGAAACATTGGATGATAATTTATTTTGATTTGAGTTTTGACGCCACCCAATGAACATGACGGGGAAGTGCAAATACTTGTAAACAAGAACAGTTGGTTCAGTGTTTATATTCATTGCTAAAACTTGGCTGATGATCTACGATGCTTTGAATCATTTGCTTTATACATGACTGGAGATGTTTATGGTATCACTCATACGTTCGATGCAGACAGTCCCTACGATCCATCTTTTCAATGCCAAATTTAAAGAATGTATAAGAGACATATCCAGTGCACATGCTACCTTCCTTAGGTGTGATACAGAATCCGATTCAGACTTCGTAGAAGTTGTCATAAGAAAAGCTAATTTTGAAAAGCGTCTGGTTAGTACCCAATTGTTGCAAAGCTAAAAGTCCTGAATTTTTTTCGGCATTTGGAATAATGTTGGTGTTTTCCTATATTCAGGGAAATTTCACAACAGCCTGTGATATATACAAGCATGCATTTGATGTGGCTATTGCAAGAGGGAAAATGCATATCCTCCCAACTTTGTACATTAATTTTTCCCAATTGAAGTACATGGTAGGTGTTCTGATCATGTTGTCCTGCAACTTTGTTGTTCATTTTATCTGGTTAGATTGAGCAGTTCCATTTTACCCACACATAGTTAGTTCTTGGCTAATTTTCCTTGGGAATCAAAATTTCTTTTCCGGTTTTACAACTACCAATGCTTCCCAAAGTTACTTGTGTTTTTTAGAAAACAAAATATTTTTCTTAGCTATGAATATATTTACCTTTTCTCAGCATTTAAGGTTTGATAATGCATTGATTTCCTTTACACGTAATATATTGCTTTGAATATCTAGGGATGAAAATTTATGATTGGCATTTTAAATCCTGTCTTCAATGGGTGTGCCTATTCTAATTGTTTTCCAGTTCACAGACTAACAAAGATGAGGATGCTGCAAGGGACATCTTGATAGATGGTATTAAAGCAATACCCTCCAGCAGGTTGCTTATAGAGGTAATCATCTTCTTACAAACATATCAAAAATTTGTGATTTAGAATGATGAACCTTGAAAGTGTTGCACCCTTCATAGTTGACACAAACATGTTGTTCTCTTAATAGCTTGTGTTGCTCTAAGTTGGTTATGTTCTTTTTTTTTTAAAGCTACCTAGGTTTTAAATGTCTTTGGGTTACATCTTAATCCGAATCCCATCTGCTATTGGACAGTGTGTAAAAGCTTCATGGGTGTGATACTGTGATTTTATTGATTTTGCAGGAGTTAATTAAGTTTTCCATGACACATGGAGGGTCCAGGCATATTAATGTCGTGGAATCCGTTGTATACGATGCAATATCTCCTGGCCAAAATGCCACGAGAGCTTTGAGTGTTGAAGATGCTGAGGAGATATCGAGGCTTTATTTACAGGTTGAATTTATCTTAGTTTGTTGTCATACTATGAATCATCTCTTACCATGGAGAAAGAGGCATTTTACACTACATAATTCACTTGTTTACCTTTCTAGATATTAAAGTTAAATGCTGCATCAGTTATACTTTTTGACAAGTGATTTACCAGTTTCTACTCTGTTGCTTCTTAAGTTTGTTTATTGAGACTTCCTGCATCTACGTGCTTCTTACTGATATATCTTAACCATAGCAGTTTGTTGACCTCTGTGGGATGGTCCATGATGCAAAGACAGCCTGGAATCGGCACATAAGATTGTTTCCACATTCTCTGAGGAAAATATTTTACAGAGGCACAAATACGAAACAGTGGAAAATGGCTGCAGAAGCTAAACAAGAAACTTTGACCCCTTTGGTTCATCAGTGTTCCATTGATGGCATCTCAGACTGCCTGATTCAATCATCATTGCAAGATGAGAAACCATCCTCGCCAGAAAATCACAATGCTGAAGCTAACATTAACCAGGTGCCAGACCAGAAATCATCAGAGCCGGAAATTCAAATTATACCTTCGGAATTACATGGCCGGCTCCAGTCAGATGAGTGTGCGAAGCATCTGCAAGAAAGTGAGCATCATACATCCTCAAAAATTTCAGAATTACCCGGAAGCGATGCTTCAACCGAATTCCCTAAGCAAAGTAATGTTGAGCAACAATATGATTATGAGCCTGGAAAAAAAGCCGAACATTCTCGGGAAAATTTTCCCATTCATTCTCAGGATTCTAAATATTCTGGACCACTGATTCCCACATCTTATGATTCTAAAGCCTCTGAAGAAAAAAAATCGTACCCTGATGCATCTCATTCACATGAGTTTGAAAGTTCCCAAGAGAATGTTTTGTCCAGTGAGAGCTTGCTAGATGGCAGTCAACCTGCTACTGTTGACGGTGCTCCACCCAGTTTAGTTAGCTCACGGGTGGCAGTTTCATCAATCCATGTTAGCTTTGACCATGCAATTCCATCTTCAGTGAGCAATCAAAATATATTGGGACAAGCACATCCACAGCCATATATGGCAGCAAATAGTGGTAGAAATAGATATCAAAATTCAGATAGAAATCGCAGAGATTCTAGATTTTCCTTTCGCGGGAATTCTCATAAAAGATTCGGCAGACATGCTTCTCCACCACAGCAATCTCGTAGGACTGAAATGGGATCTCAAATGCCTACGAGTCAAGGATATCCTCCTCAAACATCTTCGTCTTGGGCTCCACAACTTCAGCAGGGTTATCAAGTGCAAAGTAATTACACAGCTTCTACTGTCCGTGCCAATTCTGATGCAACACAATCCCAGGCCTACTCAATGCAGCATGCACAGCAACAAAATCTACTCCCTGAATATCAAGGTCCACAACCTTTTCTACCAGCTATGTATTCCCAGACTCAGATGCCTCAAAACCCCATGCAAAATGATGCTCAGCAGGGGAATGTGCAAAATAATGAAGCATACAACCAGATGTGGCAATATTATTATTACCAGCAACAACAGCAACAGAGTTTACTCTGGCAACAACCTCCACAACAACAACTGCAGTATCTTCAGCAACAGCTGCTCCAAATACAGTATCTTCAGCAGCAACAGCAGTTACAACCAGAACAGCAACAACAACTGATAATGCAGCAGCAACTACTACAGCAGCAAATGTATCAGCTGCAGCAACACATGCTGTATCTACAGCAACAGCAGTCACTGCAGCTGCAGCAGCCACAACACCAGCAACAACCACTAGAACAACAGCACCACCATCAGCAGACATTGCCGCCTAAGCAGCAAGAACATGAGCAGGGTCAAGGAAAATCTGAGCAGCAAATTGGCACGTCACAGAATCAGGTATGCTGAAAATTGTATTTAAAAATGTCAATGTGGTAGCATGATTTATAAAATTCCAATGGATATTGAAGAAGAGGCAAATTTTGGAGATACGGATGGGGGAATGACACTGCATTTTACCAATCTTAAGTTAGATGTTAAAAGGGGTTTTTGGGCAGTGAATTAGCACACCATGGGGTGCCATGCAACTATGAAATCATGTGGTGTAGCAAAAATTTAGAGAATCTGTGAATGTATAAATGAAAATGACCTCGAAGATATTATCTATGTTATGTTGATGGATGCTTGATAAAACATTTAATTTTTGCTTTGCATTATCTTGCCTGGAGATTGTACTTCTTTTTTATTTAATCAATCATTAAGGTGCTACTGTTATATTGATACTTTTTTGCTATATTAGCTGTCTGCATAATTAACCTGTCAATAATTGTGTATTCTGGTTATAAATAAGGAATATTCTAATCATTCTAGGTATTTATAGTTCAATATTTGGCTCACATGTCTGGTATGAGAGTTAGATCATTTCATCCACTTGATTTGTTGCAGGAAACAAGAACCGAATCAGCTGGTGAGGACAATGAATTGTAGCATCCTGAATTGTAGCATCTGAGGATACATGCTCGTAAACGTAACTGTAACTTATGCAGTGAAGGCTTCCCCGAGTGTCATGGAGGTATGGTTGTACCGGATTTGGATACTAATTTCCCTTTACTTCAGGAGGGCCTTAATTATAGCGCAAATGTCAAAGTTGGATGGATCTCCTGCTTCTCCAGATCCCTATCATCAATGTTTCCAAACCCAGAAAGAGTTTGTTGTGAAGATGCTGGTCAACACTGAAGAACTCACCGAGGACGTGTTAAAGTATGAAAATGTAATGGGTGAAGTTGTATGGTAATTTTCTGCCTTGTTTATTATTCATTTCTTTGTAAACTGGACATTGAGTGTAAACCTCGGGGCTTAATTTTACTTTTCGTGGCAGAGAAGCTATACCAATAGGCCATGTTTGCACTTATTACTATTTGTTGCCTCTGCCTCTGCAATGGCTTCTGTCATCAAGGCGAATCATCTAAGTAGGTTGATAAAGCTGTTAGCTGTGTAATACACAGGGCCCGTGAACTTATCATGGCAATTGGGCGGCTGAAGCATAACAACGTAGTTTTTGAGATTTTTTTAGGAAGTCGATTAAAACCATTAACGTTCTGGTTATCAGACAAGGAGCAGCACCTCGTCAAGACTTTCAGGGTTAATTCGACCAGGGGCCAAAATCAATGAACGTTACTGGCATTTAAGTGGCACCAGTCCAGCCCTATGGGACAGGGAAATTTCTGTCCTCACTGTCTCGCAAAAGGCCTTACCAATGTGCTACATTCCAGTATAAAGAAGAGAGATAAGAACTCTTACATCTCCATGGATTTCCACTGGTGGGATCCAAACGATTCTAACCACTCATATCATTGACATGTCTTAACAAATATTATCCATCAATTGACGTCTTAGTTAATATACAGCTTACAGCTGAAATCAGCACAACCAAATTTGATTATACTTGCAAACAGATTCCACAACGCGTCTTGTGGTCATGGTTCTCATAAGAGATTACAGAACAATGCAAAATCAAAGATTTTCAGACTACACTACACTCACTTTCTGATCTCATTTATAGAATTAATTTTTGACCTATCACAAAAACTGGGTACAACTCCATCTACTTTCAATTATTCCATTAGCAGTAAGTATAGTAGGGTTCCTGACAGGACCTGCATATAAGCCATTCAATATTATAAACAAGAAACTACTGTATCATTCAACACTTCATGTTATGACCATCTCTATCTTCTTCCCATTTCCTACAATTTCCATTACAAATTCAAGTATATCTCTGCTTCAGCAGTCGCCATATTTTCTTGCCACAACTGAAAAATATTTTTAATGCCTTCCAAATCCAGTGACCTCTAAGGCAATAGACTGGTGCAAAGATTTCAATTCAACTAAGTTGCCTACTGTTTCAACAACCTAGACTAGAAATATGGCTTTCACAATATTCTAGCAACAAAGACGAACAATTGAAAAATCAAAAAGTTCACATCAGTGATTGGTAGCCTTACTGCAATGACACTCCTGTGTATAACCATAAAACTGAAAGGAGCAATATACTGATGCAATTATCAAGGTATATATTTTGTATGAAACATTGTTGTGCATACCTCTTAGAGGGAATAACTTTTAGAGTTACCTGGAGACAGATTATAGACATGAAGAGATATATTACATCTACACAACAGAAATAATGATTAAAATATAAATACGAAATCATAAACCATATTGCCGTAAACAAGTATACAATGACAGATCGTGTATTAATAGAATCATGTGCAATGGAAAATTAAATTTCAGTTCAAAATAATTTCACCAAACATATGCAGTGCAAGCCATTTATCAGTAATACAACCCAGAGCAGTTTATAAGGCATTTTTTTTATTTGAAGAAGCCTGTTGGTTTGTGAAGAACTGATTATAGAACTTTTGATGTTGAAGGGCTTCATATGCCTTGTGCATCTATAAACATGTGAATAAAACAGGTCGCAAATGGTATTCAAACAACAAATTACAGGATATGTGCTATTTAAGTTCACAACACAATGGCAGAGCCTCAAAATCAGAAAGTAAAAGTAAATGGCAATGTAAATATGGCTCCCAGCCTAGATGTTTTGATTTAGACTTCATGTATATTCATTAACTAGTTTATGCAGGACTTGAATATTTTCCTCTGAAAAATGAGAGTGTGGAAGAGGATTTCTACATTGGCAAATTTATGCATTAAACAAGAAAGCACACAACAGTTTGCCAAATTATATTTCATTACACATCAATCATATACATATTATAATATCGTGCAATATCAACTGTACAATGAAATGAGAATAAAAGACATTCTCTTAGCTACCTTCATGGAAGAATTAGAGAGAGCACACCAAGAAGTTGTCAGCTGAAGAAAGGGAAAAGGTAAACAAGAACAAAAACTGACTCAATACTAAAACAAAAAAGAACTAGTTTATTCTATCAATTACCTCGGGATATCAGAGAAATGGGAATGACAACCTAATCAGAGACCAGTATTGCTTAAAAATAATGAGCTGTTTTCAAGCTAAAAGGAAAAAGATCTCTTATTCCTTATTACCAAATTTTTTTGCGATGATGGGACGAACGTCATCGACATCAACCAGTGTCTCTAAGAATGGAAGCAATGATATTAGTGTGCAGTCTGATGGGTCACTAAACCAACTCTTAATAGGAATCCCATTATTTAGTTGCAACTTGAAAACCTGAAATCATCAAAAGAAAATAAAAATTACAGAGTAAATTGAAAATATTTTTTCCAATACATGTGGAGGTTATTATCTCTAGTCCAGTAACCTCATTGGGTCTATTGTCCAAGATCCACTCGCATTATCACATTGTAAGGATTTCATTATGTTTTTGTGAAATGCAAAGAACCTAAAAGAGATTCTGTGATCAGATATCTAGGCACAGAAGATATGCAAAATTCCATCCAGGTTGAAATGCTGGGTTGGATGGCCAAAAATGTGAATTGCTCATCTTAGAACCAAATTTAATTAGGGTAACTGAACTTAATTTGTCATCCTTAGAAATCATTTTGGCAGCCATAAAGTATTTAAACAAATATGAATACTCATACATGCATCAAGCAATTAAAAAATAAAATAAATGTTCTACGCAACTTATCAAAAAAAGAGTTGTTCTCCTATCCTTTGCATGTAGGAGGAATATGGCAGTCCTTTGCATGCAAGAGAAATATGGTAAATAGAGACAACTTGAAGGAAAAAATGAACAAGGCAAATACCTGAGGAGAATTATCGATTATGGCAACTTTTGCCAAATCAACACCTAACACAGTCAAATCTTTCGTGTAGCTTCCATCTGCAAAAATGCAAGATTCACGGTAGACCCGTCGAGATATAAGCTTTCCATCTGGATCCAGGATGTCCAAAAGTTGTCCAGCATAGATGCTTTGGCTAGCAGTAAAGATGACAACTTCAAACATCTCTGCAACTTTCTCCAAGAACTCATGCAGGTAAGGACGTTGTTTTACATACACAGTATGCTCCTTCAAATTGAAAAACACTGTAAAGGTGAAATCTGCATCATTGCAATGTTCAAGCGTAGAGTGGACAAGCGTTTCTGCACGAAAGTATAAATAATTAGAGTAAATTTTCATATTCAATGACATATATGGCTTGAAGCATAATGCAGCAATAAAGTGTGTGTTCTTTTGCCAACAGTTCTTCACAACACACCATGTGGGAGAATAGCAGAACTGTAAGATAAATAACTTGGGTTTGTTACCATCCAAATCAAGTACTAGAGTCACAGACTTCTTTATCCTAGACTCCTTTGGATGTACAGAGGGACGGAAGTTTGAAACAACATCTGATAGTTCTGGTAAATTTTTTATAAATAACTGAGGATCAAAGTCTTCGGATCCATCTGATTCATTGGCAAGATCAGCTTCCTCATTGCAAGATCTTATTTGATTGATTGCTAAGTATAAGCTTGCCTCATCTGAATCAATCACAGCATCATCACAGGACTTCACATCATTGGAATAGCTTGCTTTTGCAGTATCCTCAAGAAAGGGTAATATCATACACTCCTCAGCCACATCAAAGAACATACCCGGCTCAGAAAATTTGTAATCAGAATAAGTGTTGGCCTCAATAATATTGTCGTTAATGGTGTTGCCATCAAAGGGTAAACTGGTGATAATCATGTCAGAAATATAGAAATCTGACACATTGCAACTTTGGTAATCACATGAGCTTTTATTGCCATTAATTTCATTACTTCCATCAGCTCCAAATCCAGGCACATTAAGCTCACTGATAGTACCTATAAATAGAAAAAACGAAGAGTGTAACCAAGTCCACTACTGTATTAATTAGTTTGCATGATTCAACACTGGAGAAACATGATTAGCATATACCTGCATCATTTTGACCATCGGCTACACTATGGATCTCAGAAGGCTCCAAAGAAAGAGAAAAAATTGTTTCTAAGTTTGAAGCGAGCTTATGGTTAGAATCCTGCAAATATAAAGATTAAAAAAATTGATTAAACAAAAGCTACAGAATACAAGATAATTTCGTGAAACAATGAAAAATCATATATACATTAAATACTCTCTCAGCCCATTCATCACACAAGAGTGGACAGAAGAAGCTTCAAATTTAAGTATCTTATTTATCTTCCAAAGAATTATGCAAAAAAAAAACTTTATCTCGTCATGGAATTTCAAGAGGAACTAAGAAAGACATCCTCATTCTAAGAGCATTATCTAGAGAGGGAGGAGGGAAAAAAAACAGAAGAATTCACACAGAACTATAGAAAATATTTGTTAAATGTAGGGCTGGCAAAACATGGGATTGAGAAGCCAAGCTGTAGCGAGAAAGAGCGACTTAATGGAGGAAAATCACTGAAAGCTTTAAAACATATGGGACAGAGCATGGAACTTGTGCATAATGCATATGAATTCAATTCCAAAGTCAATGACAACTGAAAAAAATACATAAAATGATCGTACAAAAATATGACTATCTATAAAATCTTACTGGTCTTTCCATGCGGCCAGTATCAGAAATGACTGAAGTCTGTTCCTGAAATTGCAAATCTTCTTCCTGTGCTTCTTGCTCATCAATGGTTTCATCACATGCAATATCGGAGGCATAGATTTCCATACTTGAAACTACAAAGAATTATCAACAATTGTGTTAGGGAAAAAAACACAATGACAACCTACACGCTTTGGGTACTGACAAACAATCTTAACAGTGCTGGACACCTAGATGAATTCTTCACAACGAACTAGGGAAAACTGGATGAATAGAGCAATATAAACTTGAATAAACTCTTTAAACAAAGATGCAGAAATTCCCATTTCTCACTGTCATTGGCAAAACAGGTTATCAAAATTTACTGGCTCACCACAACAATCATGAGTGTTCTGAACACAGCACTCCAGTTCTGCCGTTTGTAGGGAAACTGTGACACGGGAGGATGAGTTTTTTGATATTGTACTAGACTTTTCGCACACACCAAGACACTTTTTTTCTCTCAAGGTACATACGCACAGTTTCGTCTTCATCTTTACTGAGGGCATTTGGTCTGTTCCTATAGCATGCACCACGACCTCGACCGGGAAAAATCAGTGGGGAAACAAGGCCCCTCGACAGAAAACGAGCACCAGCCGAGGCTGTCGTCACAGTAACAAAAGAACAGAATTATCAGAACATATACAATACATAGAAACTGTATTACATGGTGAAAAGTATATTTTGGATTGCTAAATTAGAAAACCAGAATTTCTTCAAACAAAGGCTAACTGGATCATAAAGTGAAACTAAGTTTCACAGATTTCAGACTCGCCAATTAGCTTCTTAAATTAAACAAAAAAAAATATTAGAACTCCTCAAGAAATAACTAATCTCTTAAAAATTATTTGAGCCTAAAAATGAAATAAACTAATCAAAACCAACATATCTTACCCAAGCAACAAATTACCTCATGAAAAAAGAACTTTTTTGGCCTTGAAATATGTGAAAGAGAAGCACACAATCCCTAAAAGATAATAAACATACTCTACGGTTAAAAAAAATCATTGTATTCAGCTGAACCAGAACATGTTTTTCCAAATTCAGCAAAGTTGGAACCAAAAAGACCTCAATCAAGCAAAGAGAAACACAGAGTCAACGGAAACTTGGAAGTCATTTTAACACAAAAACATGAAAAACAACCATAACTCATGAAATAAACAACAAAACAATGAAAGTCAACCAAGTCCTAATCTCCTATAAACCAAAAAAAAGCCAACAAACATAACTCAATTATATATAAAGCAACAACAAAACCCACTTCAATGAAAGCTTAATACTTCAAACAAAAATTACACACAAAAGCTGAGATTAAAAGTACCATAAAAATGAGATCTTTTTAAAGAAAACAGTACCATGAAGCCAAAAAGAGATAAAAATGTAAACTTTAAAGACCAGAAATGAAGTAAGTTTGATTAGAAGAAAGTACCTGTGAAGCTAAAAGTAGTGATAACAAAGAGAGAGTTGGATCCTTTATTTTATGTTTCTGTGTCTATAAGTGATTGTGTAGAAAAACAAAACACAGTTGTGTTTTAGTAGTTAACTTCCATGAACGGTCAAGACTCGTGTTGTGTCGGCTCTCCGTGGACGGTCCAGATTGGGTTTAGTAGGACCAGTAAAATATTGCCACGTGGATGTTAGATCAGCTCAGCGTTGCCACGTGCTACTTCAGGGAAAAAAGCGAGCCAAATAAGTTTAGCGGGAAATTTATCACTTTTCATCACTCAAAAATGTTTATGGTAAAAAATGTTTATGGTAAATTATTTTTAAGACAATTAACAAAAGCAGAGATGAAAGTTGTTTTTTTAATAATGGTATTTTTGTCACTAATAACAGAAATTTTGTTAAAAAGAAATAAGGTTAGAGCTTGGAGTACATTACATGGAATTCCAACATTTAAATAATATTTTTTAAGAAATTATGCATATTTTATAAGTGGTAAAAATTATGTTCGTAATATTTTTTTCTATTAAAATTTTAGTCTCATTGATATAATTTGGACTAAATTTAAATTATTGGTGATTATTATAAGTTTTGTTTTTGTGATAATATAGTTCATTTAATTTTTGTAAATATCTATTTTAATTATATATTTATTTATTATTTTGTTTATTATATAACACGTCGTTTTTTTCTTTTTTTCAACTATTTTCTCTCTCTTATGCTATTCTTTTTTCATTTTTTTATTTAATGTATTCTTTTTTTTCTCTTCTTCGCACTTCTTTGTCTTTCATTCTTTTTTTCTTTCGTTCATCTTATAGTTTTTTTTATCAAAAATATTGTTATTTTTTCTCTTTTTTTCTTATGAATACACTTTTTATTATTATTCTCTCTTTCATCACTTATTTTCTCTTTTATTTATATATAATTTACAAATTAAAATTATTTTTTTCGAATGTATGTGGAGAAGACAGTAAAAATGAATGAGTTCATATAAATAGTTTGGTACAACACTAGAACTTGAATAGAGTAATAATGGATGATTACAAGATTTTTAAATAAAGTGTTTTAACTAATTATAATTCTAAAACATTTTGAATATTTTTCAATCAATTTAAACCTTAATGAAACATATTCAACCATTTTGTACTAACAATTTTGTATTATTGGACACCATTTTAAACTAATTTAATCAATTTAAAATATTTTAGTTCAATTTAAAGTATTTTATACCAGCTTAAATCATTTTTTCTACCAATATGAATTAAATTGAACCAACATGAGTTATTTTGAACTATTTTTTGTAGTAATCTTAATCATTGAATTATTTTGATACGATTTGAATCTTTGAACCCAGTTATAAAAGTTCAGGTGACCTATAAGGTCTTACATGATTGATAGTACAGGGATTAGGAACATAAGTTCCAATTTGACCATAATACAAAATATCAGGGAGTTGTGGAGTACACTCCTCTAGTTCTCTGAAATATCGTCAGTCCTAGACACTTGTTGTCGAGCTAGCCAATGAACCGTTATATTTGCTTCTCAGGCGACAAATTGACATTTGATTTCATTCTTCGAGTTCAATAGTTGCTGGATTTCCCAGACTAAGGCCAGATTTATCCCTTTCCATTCTTTCGTTCGACTGATAATTGAAACTGCAAGCTTCGGATCAAATTCAATAATGACCATTTGATAACCTTTTTAGATTATCCATTTTAGTCCATACAAGATTGCTCATAGCTCAGCGAAGAGAACAGTAGTCCAATCCCACTTGGAAGCCTCCTCTTGCAAAACCATTACTATCTCTTAGGAGTCCACTCGCAGTACATTATCTACGAGTCCCATTTGTAGCTGCATCCACATTTACTTTCATCCATCCAGAAGGTGGTTTCTCCCAGTGCACTTCGTGTCGATTAATCTGCATACTCATCCCATTGAGTTTTCCTAGGGATGTGGAGGCATTATTGTAGTTGTGAGCAGAGAATATGGTTTTTATGAACAACTCTGTTGTAAGCTTCATTGCCTTCAAATAGGAGAACTTTTTTTCTAATTGTTTTAATCTAATACGGATTTTTTTTAACAACATTCAACTATTTTGAGCCATACTCATGCATTTTGAAGTGTATTTAGTATTTTTGAAATGATTTCATTTAATAAAAACCCTTTTAAACTATAGTGTGTTATTTTGAATTGATTTGATTTCAATTTGATTTTTTTTAACCATATTCAACCATTTTAAACTAATTTAATTTTATTTCAACCATTTTTAAACTACATCAAAATATTTTAAATTTCTTTGAACCATTAAAATAAATTTTAAACTTTTTGATTTTATTTAAACTTGTTTGAAACAACTTGATCTATTTTGAATCAATATATTTTAGTTATAAAAGAAACTGTTTGTTTTTTATAATGATCCACGTGTTTTCTAAAACTTAGCATATTTTAAATACTATATATATATAAATGAATATTTTAATCAATTTAAAATTAAGTACATATTTTTACAAATAAAAATTTAAACCTTTATAAATTCTTAATTAATCCCATAATCTAGAATTATGAACCCAACACAGTCAGAGAAAGCAAAGATAGCAGACTGAGCCGAAGACAACCAGAAAAAGGGCTTCTTATCAGGACCATCAAAAGCCTCAGTTCAATTGGGATCATCAAATTCAATTTTTTTTGTAATAATTATACAAAAGGGTATCTTTTCAAACTTAATCTACTAAAATGACACGTAAAATATGGCTTAATCTAAAATGACATATTTTAAAATTTAAATCTCTAAAATGGCAGTTTAAAAATTGCTTTTGGGAAAATAGCAGTATGATTTTATTTCCTATTATGGCATCATTTTTTTAAATAAAAATATTTGTTTCACACTTAATTTGTATTAAATTCAATATTTTCATGAGATCTCAGCCGTTTTTTTTGGGGTTTAGGATTTACAGGTTTAAGTTTAAAATTTGAATATTAAACAGTTATACAAGCAACAGTTTTCGAGGACAAATTAAAATTCTGGTTGACGTGTTTTTAGGGTTTCAATTAGTGTGGAACTCTCAAACCATTCTCGTTAAAAAAAAACGATAGTGAGTCAACAGCAGGGTTTCTTAACGATAGCATTTTTTCCAGAAGCAACTATGGTGAGGATCAAACATTTGGCACCCAAGGTAAAACGGAACAAAGCAGTCGTTGATGATTATTCGTCGAGCGAGGAAGATGATGGCATCAGGGTATTTGCTCATCGTTTTTTTTTGCTTTGTTCCTTTTAATTTCGGTTCGATTTTCTTTCTTTGTGTAGTGGGTGTTGCGATATTATGAGTGATGAATGCTTCATGTTTGATTCTTGGTAGAAAAGGTGTCTAATTTTGCTCAAAAGCTTTGAGTTCTAGTTTTAGAGTAAACACGAATCCACTTGCAGTGATTGTGAACTTAGTGAGTCTTTTTGTGTCTAGGGTTTATTGCGTTGTGTTTGGTTTTATGTTTTTCTTTTTGGGTTGATTGTTGAGGAATATCTTTGTTGGAATAAGGAAAAAGTGAACGCCTTTTTCATTTGCTTCTTGGATTTTGTTTTCTGCTAATTGATCTTCTTTTAAGTTTAAGTAGATGAACATGAGTCTTGTTGTGTCCTGTATTTGAGATTTGTTGTGTCCAGT
>CANYCX012400347.1:0-11436 GCA_948193385.1 Breynia disticha f. nivosa | reverse complement strand
TGCTATGTGCGAGGATATAATTGAAATGAGCTGTGTGCTAATCTTAATTATATGACTCTGTGTGATTAGTATCTGTGTGATACAATTGAATTAATGAGTTGTGTGCGATTATAATCCTGTGTGGATTGATATTATGCTCTGTGTGAGTTGTACCTGTGTAGTATTTGAGATGCTCTGTGTGAGCTATGCTGTGTGCGGATATGAATGTCATTGCTATGTTGTGTGCCGATATTATATAAATGACATTCATACATTTACATATTGCATATATGTGTGACACGAGCCTATGTGGCAATGATTATGACTATTCCTGTGTGGATGAGGACTGAGTTGTGTGCGGTCCGTACTTAAGAGCTATTTGCTCAAAGCTGTGTGCTCATGCTATATGTCATTCCTCTGCTGTATGCGATAGAGGATTTCCACTGTTGTGTGCGATGGTGGACAATACCCGGGTCATTCTGTGTGAAATTATATTTCATTTCATATCATACATTACATTCATATATGTATGATTGACGATTGATATGATTGAACCTGTGTGGTTATATTTGTTATCCTGTGTGGATATAGATCTATGTGATCTGAGATGCTGTGTTCCTAAATTGATGAATTCCTGTGTGGATTATCGATAGCTGTGTGATTTAGTACTTACGTACTTTATGTTGCCTATGTGGCTATTATGTTTAATTGTGAAATGGAAATGTTGTGTGCTGAATTGACTGGATTATTAATCTGTGTGATGAAGATTATTGATAATACGTTGTGTGTTATTAGATGATCATAGTTGTTGTGTGCTATACTATGAAATGTGTTGTGTGCTAAAAGAAGATAAATTTATCTTAAACGAATAGGGAATAGCCTATGAAACAAATGAAATAAGATAAAGAATGTTGTGTGCTAATTATCTTAAAACAGAATATGGATAGGCTTTTCCAAGAATAGTACATCCTTGTACTGATCAGCACGTTATCGTGTTGAAAATGGAATCTTAATAAGAATGAACTTATGTTCAATATAGTAATTGATTATTGGGGATGAAGGTATGAACACGTCCTCATGTTCTTCAGCACACCTGTGCTAACTGGACCACTGCACTTCATTTAAACTTAAATTGGGTTTCCCCTTACTGAGTATATCTTTATACTCACCCCTTTTGTTTGTTTTAAATGATTGTGCAGGTATAGTAGGATTTTCCGCGAGGAGGATTCGAGCACGTATTTCGCAAACATGGATTGTTTTGGAAAAGATGTTTAAAAGAAATGTATTTTATTTTTACATTTCATATTGTATTGTTTAATAACTCTTTTCTATATCCATGTTTGTATCTTAACTGTTTGAAAATGTTGGAAATAAATTTTACATTTTTGAGATTTGAAGTTAAAATCGGAGGTGGATTTTAATATTTAGAAAATAATGATTTTAATTTTGAGTCTCACACACATAGTTTTATTTTTGCATGTGTATCTTCAAACCACATGTTTTTTTTACTCTGGAAGTAGAAATATAAATTTTTTTATGATGAAATCAGGCTTAGAGAGGCAACAACAACGTACAAAAGAGGCTCATTAGTTCTCGTTGATAATAGTAGAAAAGCAAATAATTAATAAAAGCCATCTTTTCAGAAACTTGAAAGGTAACATGATAAGTTAATTCCTATAAGGTTTTTTCTTGAATTTCATCTTTTTGAATGCACATTTGTTGCTAGATAGTTCAATTTCTGTGCGATACAACAAAAAGTTAAATTTAATAAAATTATAATATTTAAAAATAAATAATTATTATATAGAAAAAATTATTTAACATTTTTTTATTATAGATTTCAGAATACTTTCTTGTATACCATATAATGAGAGAATTGTAGATATCACATTAATTGTCGCATATGAGTATTTTTAAAACAAATAATTAGAACACAGAGAGTTTTTTAAAATTATACATATGATAATTATGATAAATAATTGATATTCACTAAATAATAAATTATATATATTATAATTATGGATTATTGTCTTAGTTAATTAAGTTTAATATATTTAAAAAATAAATTAATTAATTGGTTTTTAATTTAAGAGGATTGGCATGAAGCAATTTAAAAATAATAGTTTATTTATGACTTAAAGATAATTATCTTAATATAGAAACATATTAAAATTTAAATGTTTATGTTTATTTTAAAAAGATGTTTTATAAATAAAAAACTCTTTATTTTTAATTAAATTATTTCAATGATGCCAATTTTCAAAAAAAAAAGCTAAATGTCATAATTTTGTAAATTTCCTTCCCCGTTAGTATAATAGATTGTTCTAGTTCAATGTAGTTGGGTGATATGTATTACGATTTAATTATTTTATAAATTTAAATTATAAAATATTTTATCTATAAATTATTTTATCAAAAAAATTAATTGAATATTTAAAATATAATAATAAATAAATATATTAAAAAATATATTCATTAGACATATTGTTATTATAGATTTTTAGATTTTTTTAATATCTTATATACAATATTTTTTTGTAGAGATAAGTAAGTTTGCATGGTTTTTTGAATATGATTTTTTTAAGATTAAAATATGATGAGTTTGTAATAACTAATTTTAAGTTTAAGAATACTTAATCAAATCCAATTAACAAATTAAAAAAATATTTACCTAAAATCAATTGATATTTTTTTTATGTTTATTATATTATTTTACTCATATTTGTAATTTTTTTTATTTTTAACCTTGAATTACTTAAAAAAAATAAAATTTTGCCAAAATACTATTTTTTTACTTTAAGTCTATACAGATTCATCTAATTAGATATTGTATTATTAATTACAATATTTCTTCATTTCTAGTATATATGACAATATTTTTTGAATATTAACAAAATTCACTACTATATATAGGAATACTTTTTAAATATACATTAATAAATAATATCTAATTGGAATTATTTATTAATGTATTATTATAATATAATATTACTCCACATTAATTTTTCTCTTAAAAAAATTAAAAAATTAAATTTATAAATTTTGATTAAAAATCTTTAAATACTCTTTATTGAATAAATATGTTTAGTTAATTACATATTTTGAAAAAAAAATTAAATTTTTATGTTTGCTCATGATATATAACGATTCGTATCTATAATTACAAAAATTAATAATCATATTTTATTTGTATTTATAGATAAAATCAATTCTTTCTTTAATTATTTACAAATATATTTATACAAAAATTATATATGTTGTTAGCCCCAAATTCGACTACCACCCTATGTTAATATATTAATCCTCTCGCGATGATACTCGAATTTGGACATCATGAGATTGTAAAAATAGAAATGTAAAATCCAATCAATAATCCTTTTCCACACACTCAAATATATATATATAATATATGCATTTCATTACTTGAAATAAAACTTTACAAAGTTTGAGAAGGAAATATCCCAAAAATAACCAAGGTTTACAAAATGATTATGGTTATGAAAGAAAAGGAATCTAATTGATCCCATTTCAATTATAACCTCACAAAAGAATGGTATGCACCATCATGTTCATTACAACTATATGTACGACATAAAACAAAATCAACCCTAGTGCACAGCCCACCTCGGTTCTTCGATCTCTTGCGTCTGAGTCGGAAACAAGCAAATGGTCTACCCTTCTCGTCCAAAATCCCCTCAAGTCTGTGCCCACACGGCAGGCATAAAACACAGTGAATCGCGAGACTCAATAAGCAACACTTACCAAAATGGACAACCATCCCTATTTCATTTTATTCACATTCATTTTAATTCATAACAAATACAAAAAAACTTAATCAATTCCATGTTATATCATCCATTAATCAAATCATAATCAAAAATTCAGTTTCCAAGTCATAAACCATACTTAAGCATCCTGAACTCAAAGATACACACGTGATCAGGACTGACTACGCGTGGTGGTAGGCAACTACGCATTATCGCTACCACATTGCGTAGTTTCGGTGCCAAAAAATGTGCGGTCATGGTAAAGTACGCGTGATCATAGCGTACTTTGTTAACATACATTCAAGAGTTTGACATAAAACATATTCAACATAACCATGAGTGATTTAACCATATCAACTATTAAGCATACCATATTGCAAGATTCAGAAACAAAATCACAAACATCAATCACTCAAATCATTAATTCTCATTACCAATCCAGAACACTCCATAATCACAGTAGATGTTAAACAATGGATGAATATGTATGACTTTAACGCACCTCTTAACATGATCACTCATGCCTCTAAATTGATTTTAATATACGCCCTTTCTTGGCCATTATTATTATTTACGTTTGCAAACGGGCCTCGTCGAACGGGAGTATTGGTTATAAAGAACTATGAACCATAGATTTTACGTCCTTACTTGGCCTGAATTTCGCCCTTACTTGGCTTGGCACGCTCGGACACTTTAAAATGTACCGAGTCTTTCCACTGTGCCACGGTATAGTATGTGATATATATATATATACTAACCGTAATGAAGCTCCCAAAAGCCATAACCACTCCCTCAATTTATGCTCACTATAAGCCATTATTTCATTTCAACTTACTCCCTATGAGCCTCATAGACATGAATGTTATATGCATAAACCATGCAACCACAAACACGCATTTACCATTCACTCATGCCATATTTTTCATTCAATGTTAAGTTAAATCCACTAACAAACTCATCACAACACCCATTCATTAATCATAGTCAACAAGCATAAACACACTAGCATTTATCAAATTCATTCCCTCTTCAACCAACACCTTAACCATACTCAACCATATCACAAGCAACCATATAAGCACAACATTCATCCGTCAACCACCCTCAGCAAGTTACACAATCTACAATCATTCTCATCACAACAAACATGATCAAGTACACTCATTCATGGAATCAATCATATAGTCATCATTCATGATCAACACATTTATTAATAACTAATCAATCATTTCACATTTAAAATGTACAAATCTAGGGATAAGTTGCGTTCATGTTACTTACTTTACAAGAATCACCTAACAGCTCGGTTGGGAACCTCCCTCACCGTGATTCTGATTCCCTATTATACAAATTATGTATTCATATTAATCTAGCATTCATGAACAGATATAAAATGAAAAGAATGCTTTACAATATGCATGTTTACATTTTCCCTTATTTAATGTTTCCTCCCTAACCACTATATTTAATTCTTCACCAACCCTCATTAATGCTTCCACAAGTTCATTTAAGTACAATTTTACAATTCTTATGCTCCCACCTATGATAAACATCTTAATTCCTAGGTTCCTTTTTCAAAAACCTAACCACCTTCCTTTCTTTACTTCAATCTCCCTAACCATACAACACCCACCTAAAATTTACACTTAAACCGCTATCCATGGACTCTAAAGAAACTTACCCAAGCAACAAAACACGGAAATGAACTCCGGTTAAAGAATCTCAAACTCATCACTTTGTAGGGTGTTCTTTCTATCACATATTTTGGGCACCTAAAACATGATTTAACACCAAAGATGGTTACTACCAGATAGTATACATGTTCAGCTTTCCAACGAGCTATCATTTGCTCAAATCGGAGCTCAAACGAAAGAGATTTGTGGTCGGGAAACTAGGTCTAGCAAGAGAAACGGGATTTACAAGAAAAGATGATAAATGCTTACCAAAATTCGCTCACCGACCGATTTCAGAACCCCGAATGGTAGGGTTTCGTGAGGAATGATGGTGGTAAGGATTTTGAACTTTGCAGAGAGAGTGTGGAGAGATAAGGAACGTGTGGTGTGTGTAGGGGAAGGAGAAAGGAAAACTAAAGTTTATAGTTAATTAGTTTGGATGATTATGCCCTTGTGGGTTTTTAGTTCACTATTCATTTCGTAATCCCTTTTTCCCACTCACTACATTTCTTAAATTCTAAACTTGAAAAATTTATTCTCATTCCTCTACGTATTTTGTTTTAAAATTTTAATTAAATGGAAATTTTAGGACGTTACAATTCTACCCCATTAAGAAAATTTCGTCCTAGAAATTTAAAATCGTACTTGGATCCAGAAATAAGTGAGGAAACGTCTACGCATCTCCCCTTCGACCTCCCAAGTGGCCTCTTTTGGGGAATGGAAACTCCATTTCACCTTTACCATTGTAATTTCTTTGTTCCTTATCTTACGAACCATTTGATCCAGGATTTCCACTGGTTCCTCCTTATATGTCATATCCTTTGCAATTTCCACTTTGGGTTCCTTGATCACATGACTTGGATCCAATTGATACCGCCTCAACATACTCACATGGAACACATCGTGTAATCTCGAAAGTTCATCGGGTAATCTAAGCTGTAAGCTAAAGGTCCGAACCTTTTCACAATCTCATAAGGGCCGATAAACCTTGGGCTTAGCTTCCCGCTCTTTCCAAATCGCAGAAATCCCCGCCAAGGTGATACTTTTAGAAACACCTTGTCACCTACCTTATAAGTGATTTATCGCCAATTTTATCAGTGTAACTCTTCTGACCGTCTTGGGTAGCCTTAATACATTTCTTAATCACCTGAACTTTCTCCACTGTCTACTGAACTAATTCTGGGCCTTCAATCTGTCTCAACCCTTTAACATCCCATAACACTGACTTCTACACTTTCTGCCATACAAAGCTTCGTACGGTGCCATTTCGATGCTGGAATGATAACTGTTGTTATATGCAAACTCTATTAATGGCAGATGCTCATCCCAGTTGCCTCTAAATTCTAGTATACAGGCTCTCATTATGTCTTCCAGAGTCTGTATCGTTCTTTCTGACTGTCCATCAGTCTGGGGGTGAAAAGTTGTACTAAAATGCAGTCTTGTACACATAGCTTCCTGCAAACTACCCCAAAAATGTGAAGTAAACCAAGGATCCCTGTCAAAGACAATGGAAATCGGTACTCTGTGAACCCTAACCACTTCGACGACATACTTCTCCGCTAGTTTATCCAGAGAATCATCCTGCTTGATTACCAAAAAATGTGTAGATTTTGTCAATCTGTCTATGATCACCCACACTGCATCGTGAGCATTCTAGGCAATCCAACCATAAAGTCCATGGTTATCCGCTCCCATTTCCACTCTGGAATAGCTAAGGAATGAAGCTTTCCTGCTGAGCTTGGTGTTCCGCTTTAATTTGCTGACAACTCAAACACTTTTTAACAAATTCTGCGATCTCTTTCTTCATACCCGGCCACCAATACAACGGTTTCAAGTCCTAATACATCTTAGTACTGCCTGGGTGTATTGAATATCGTGAAGAATGTGCTTCATGCAGGATTTCCTCTTTCAACTCTGGAAAATTCAGTACACATAGTCTCTTTCCATAATGTAGAATTCCCCCATCATCTAGTTCATACGGTGTGTCTCTACCTCTCTCCACTTTCTTTCTGGCAAGCCTCAGCTTCTCATCTTCCATCTGTTTCTCCATTATTCACTATTTAAGTATCGGTCTCACCAATGTATATGCCAGCAACCCTTCCTCAATCACTTGGAGTTGTAGTCGCAACTTTCGCATCGTAAACAGTGACTCCACATTGTATGTAAGAACATCACCCTTCACCAGTGATTTCCTACATAAAGCGTCGGCCACCACATTAGCCTTGCCCGGGTGATATTCAATCGAGCAGTCATAATCCTTTAACAACTCAATCCACCTCCGTTGTGTAAGATTCAGCTCCTTCTGGGTAGTTCAAACTTTTGTGATCGATAAAGATCTTGAAGGTTTCTCCATACAGATAATGCCTCCAAGTCTTTAGAGGATGAATTATCGCCGCAAGTTCTAAGTCGTGCGTCGAGTAATTCACCTCAAGTGGCATCAACTGTCTCAATGTATACGCAATCACTTTACCATTCTGCATTAACACACCTCCTAATCACATCCTAGAAGTATCAGTGTAAACTACATATTCATCTTCCTCTCACAGTAGAGTCAATACCGAAGCCTCAGTCAACCTCTTCTTAATTTCCTCAAAACTCCTCTGGTATTTCTCTTGGCATTCTTTCTCAACAAACTAGTTAGGGCTCTCGTAAGAATTGAGAACTCTTGAATAAACCGTCGATAATACCCAGGCAAGCCTAGAAAACTTCGTATTTTCGTCACATTCTTTGGAGCTTTCCACTCCTCCACGACTTTAATCTTCGAGGGATCGGGTTGCACGCTGTATCTAGAGATTACATGTCCCAAAAATGCAACCTCCTCCAACCAGAATTTGCACTTAGAGAACTTCATAGACATCTGTCTATCTCACAATATCTGTAATACCACCCGAAGGTGCCCCTCGTGATCACCTCGATTCTTAGAATAGATGAGGATTCGTCGATAAAAACCACCACAAAGGTATCTAGATAGGACTGAAAAATTTTATTCATTAGGGACATAAACGCTACTGGAGCGTTAATCAACCCAAATGGCATCACCGTGAACTCAAAGTGGCCATATTTGGTCTAAAATGTCGTCTTAAGCACTGACTTTTCCTCTACCATTAGCTGCCAATACCCCAACCTTAAGTCGATTTTTTAGAAAATCACAGTGCTTTTCAACTGATCCAGAAGATTGTCAATTCGGGGTAATGGGTATTTGTTCTTTATCGTCACCCGATTCAACTGACGGTAGTCGATACATAACCTCATACTACCATCCTTCTTCTTAACAAACAACACAGGCGCTCCCCACAAAGAAATACTCGGTCTGATGAACCCTTTATCAAGCAATTCCTCCAATTACTTCTTCAACTCGTTCAATTTGGCCGGATCCATTCGATAGGTTGCTATCGATATTGGAGTTGTTCCTGGTACAGTCTTAATTTCAAAATCTACCTCTCTGTTAGGAGGTATCCCGGGCAAATCCTCTGGAAATACATTCGGTACTCGCAAACCATTGGAATTTTAGACACTCCCACACTAGGTTTTATGGTATCCACCACACTAGCCAAATACGTTTCACATCCTTCTTTCATCAAGCTCATGGCTTGTACGGCTGATATCAGACAGGAGGGCACTACCCTTCTATCCCCCACAAACAATATTTCCTTATGCCCATTAACCTCAATTAACACCTCTTTCGA
Source organism: Breynia disticha f. nivosa (assembly GCA_948193385.1). Taxonomy (NCBI): domain Eukaryota; kingdom Viridiplantae; phylum Streptophyta; class Magnoliopsida; order Malpighiales; family Phyllanthaceae; genus Breynia; species Breynia disticha. The sequence continues at coordinate 2,331 of CANYCX012400347.1, read as the reverse complement.
GAAACAATCCACCATGGCCCTATGTTTCGAGAGCCAATCCATGCCCAAAATCAATCCAAAATTCTCTAGATGGATCACCACCAAATCCGCGTGGAATTCACGGTCACTTATCACTATCGGGCAAGCTTTGACTGCGTTTTTCACTCTCACCACTTTCCTAGATGGAATTGACACCTCTATAACATAATATAAAGTCTCTACCCCCCACACTAAATTTTAAGGCATGATCATAATCAATGAATGAACATGATGCATAAGAATCTATGAGCATATAAATAAGAAGACCAGAAATGTAAAAACTACCGAAAATGACATTAGGGACATCCACTGCATCTCCTCGGGCTATAGCATAGACCCTGACCTGAGGTGTTGCTGGGGGTGGTGATAGGTTAGGCCAGGAACCCCTGGAGTGTGATCCAGCTCTTCTCGAACGTGATCCTCTACCTCTGGTCCCAATGACACTCCCTTAGTTATCCCCAACACTACTCTGGGAACATTGAGCCTTCACCTCATCACTTTGTTTTTTGAATCAATCTTTCGTCATATGCCCTTTTCTCTGGTAATAAAAACAGACTATGTCTGCCCTTTTCCTTCCATCAAACATACTCTGACCACTGTGCCTAGAGAAAGGTCTCCCAGAAGATCCCGCTCCTCTGCCATCAAACTTCTTGGATTTGGTCACTCCGGACCCCTGAGAACTGAAGCTCTTCGCCCCACCAAAGCTTCCCTCATGTTTAGCCTTTTTGGCCTTTGGAGGCTTCTCCTCCCCAAGAGTCTTCTCTGCTCGTAAAGCAGCAGTAAGCAGAGCTGAATAACTGGCAGGTTGTATTGCCAGCAAGAGACGGATCTCTTGTTTTAACCCCATCTCAAAGCAGTCTCTCTTGGACTCATCCGTCGCCATTTCCTCTGGCATGTATCCAGAGAGTCGGGTAAACTTCACTTCATAGTCCGCTATAGAGAGATCTCCTTGTTCCAGCTTAAGGAACTCTACCTTATTCTCTCTCCTGTACACTGGTGGAGTGTACTTCTCGGAAAAAACTATCTGAAACTCCTCCAAAGTCATGGTGAGAGGTTCATTTAAACTCCCAGGGACCATATCCCACCAATTTACCACTTCCCCTTCCAACAATGAGGTAGCATACTGAACTTTCTGCACAGAGGTGCAATTCATCCTCCTTAGGACCCTCTCTGTGTCCCTCATCCAATCTTCAGCAACAGAGGGATCGGTAGTGCTAGAGAAAGGCTTTCCTCCTAGCTTCTGAATTTGCTCATAGTTCCGACCAATTTCCAATCTCTGGGCTTGAGGTAATTGCTCCCTCACAGTTGCCCCTATAAGGTCTAGGAGTTGTTGGATAGCCTAAGGCTAAGCTTGTGCCTGAGGGTTGGAAGGTGTTTGTTCACTTGCACTGGGAACGTTAGCATTCCCCTGAACCGACTCGAAAGAATCGACGGCTTCATGTGCACTATCTCCTTATCCCTCCTCCATTCTAAATCATGAAAACGGAAAAAAGACTCCCATTTAGAAAGCATGAAAAGACAATGCACTATCAAAATCTCGCATGCATTCAATGGAAACTTGTTTTAAAAATCCGAATAATACATGTCTTAAGACCCATATTGTAACACCCCCAATTTTCGATTATTTGGTAATTTATTTAAAATATGTATTAAAAATACGTAGGAATTTTTTTTTCGCGAATTAATTAATTAATAGTTGGGTTAAGAAAATGGAAGTATGGGAATAATTAAAATTTTAGGATGTTTAGTTCATTTAAAAATGAGAAAGACGAAGGAGAGGTGAACCAAAGTGCCCGAGGGCAAAACCGTCCAAACCAAAAAGTCTATATATATCTCTTTAGCCCTCCTTCTCTCTTCACCACCAAAAATGTCTCTCTCTCCTCCCTTTCTCTCTCTAGGCTCGGGAAAACCCAAGGAATGTCGTTCTACATGAAACCCTAGTGTCGGGCAGCTCCAGAACCGATTGAGGATTAAGTAGCGGTTTTGTGAATATCATTTTAGTTTGGAAACCCTAGCTTTCTGATCATATTGCTTGTTTGTTTGGGGTCGGAATCAGGTAAATAATGGTTTGATTAAAAGCTTAAGGAATATACTATCTTATAGTAACAAATTCTGGTGTTAAATTCTAGTTTAGGTGTCCGAAATCGAGGTTTGAAAACCGTCCATGAATAGTGACGAGATTGGGGTTTTCAGGCGGGAGTTCTTTTACGAGTTCCATTACTTAGGTAAGCTTTATTTGACTCTATTGATGGTATTGGTATGGTCAATTTTGAATGGGTCTTGTTGTGGTGAAATTAATTGAATGAAGAAATA
>CANYCX012399250.1:0-19438 GCA_948193385.1 Breynia disticha f. nivosa | reverse complement strand
TGTAAATTTATTTTAGTAAACCTTAAAGTAGTAAAATAGAATTGTATATAATATTGATTAATTAATATTATAAAAACCTCCTTACGAACATACATTTAATCATAAAACAATTCTATTTTATGACAAATTAATTAATCAATTGTAAAACTTATAGTAGTAATAATTCTATTATATGTCAATAATTTTATTGTAATATTCTTCATTTTCTCAGTTTATCACAAATTATAATCTTCCCTAAACTTTGTCTTAACTATTGAAACAACAACATACATTTGATCAGAAAATAATTAATTTGTTCAGATAAACAAAAGTGTGAAGTAAATAAAATAAAAAAATAAATAATATTAATTGATTCACTAATTAAGCATAATTTTGAAATAATTAAATATATAAAAATTAATTAAAACATATTTAATAAATTTAAAATAATCAAAATTTGACACATAAATATCATTAATGATATTTAGATTAATTAAAAATTATCATCCTCACTAATGTTAATACTCTAATTTATTGGCATGTGTCTAATATTTATTGCTAATGTCAACAACTTTCTTATTAACTAGTCATAATGCATGCCAGCGCGATGCGCTAGGATTCTTTGTATTATAATTGTATTAATTTTATTAATTTAAATTATAATATATTCTTTTGCAAGTTATTTTATGAAAAAAAAAAGATAATTTTAATAAAAATATTTAAAATATAAAGTATACAAATATTTTAATTAAATAAATTAATTTATAATGGAAATGAAAGATTTTTACCTATTAAGATTTAACAAAAGATATTCTTCAAATAATTTTTTAACAATTTTTTATTTATAAAAATTTTGATAAAAAAAATTAATTAAAATATTTAATTTAGAAAAATTCAAAATTCTTACTAAATAAGATACAGTTTTATGTAACGTAAAAGTAAAAAAAAATGATTAAGGTAAAGATCAAGTAAAAATGTTAGTTGCAATATTTAGTACTTAAATATAAATTTATATTTGATGCCTTAAATGTATTTACTTTTTATTTTTTATTTAAAAAATTCCACAAAATTACACATCAGCATGTATTAATTGTAGTGTATTCTACTTTATATTAATATATAGATATATAGATAAGATTGGAATGAATAATTTCCAGATCAAGATAGGAAAGAGCATAAATAAAAATGGAATGCATTTTCAAATTTTTTTTAAATGTTTGTTAATTTTGTTGATATGAAGAGAGAGAAAACAAATAAGAGATTAAACATGAGATGATTATCTTGACATATTGTTAAGATAACCATATCTTGAAAAATCAAGATATGCGATCAAATAACTTTTTCAGATAAAATTTAACAAACACCTTGAAAAGACTGAAATTTTGGAATAAAGACTTTCCATCGCATCTCGGATATCACGAAGGTTAACAGACACATCCTTATTGGATAAAATAATCTATCGTTATTATGTCATATGCTTATTTGTTCCATGGTTTTTGTGTTTTTTAAATAATTATAATGGTGTTCGATTTTTTATAAATTAATTTAACTTAAAATTTCTATTAAGTGGGTACACAACGTCTATTATTTAAAAATTTAAAGGCATCAAAAATTAAATTACAAGACTTCATCAATAAAATTAACAGAAATACTAATATAAATTAATTTATCAAAGACTTAGAAATTATTACAATTATTTATAAAAACACAAGTGCGAACAAACATGCGTATAACAATAACGATGAAGTTATATATCTTTTTTATTCTATTATTTTTCTATATGGATGTGTTTTGTTTGTATTTAGATTATGCAAAATTAGCTTTTGGATAGTGTTGAATAAAATTTGTTTGTAAATAACCAAGAGAGAGTGTAGGATAAAAAATATTTAAAATTCATAAAAATAAAAATGTAAACACTTAAAAAATATAATAAATAATAAAAATTCAGTTATAAAACTTAAAAAATAGAAAAATATAATATAAGATATTATATGTAAAAAAGTAAAAAAAAACTCGTTTTAAAAGAGAAAAACATAAACAAATTATTTACAGAAATTATTTTGTATTGTCCAGAAATAATTTTTCGTAAAATATTTTTTAATTCAAACAACAATGAAAAATATTTTTGACTAAATAAATGGAGCTTAAAATTTTAATAAAACTTTGTTTATACGTATTTGTACATTGCTTTATTATTATTTTAATTAATTAATTTACTCATTGGTCCCTCTTTTTCCAAAGCTGCACATATAGGTACAGAAATCCATAACTTTCCCCAACACCCATAACCACTTGCCGCTCTGAGCTTCGTTTCCCTCTATCCACTCATCGTCAAGGACTCAAGGTACAGTCTTAATCGTATTCCGAATTACACTTGTCTCATTTAACAGACTTATGTTTGAAACTTCAATTTCATGTTGAAAGATTCAATCTTTTCATTTGTTTATTCAATTGACGATGAATGCTTCGAACTTTAGCTGATTTAAGCTGAAATGCCCTGATTGGTTATCTTATTAGCTTGTTGTCTTAATTGGGTAAGAATAATTTTGCGGTGCTTAGTTATTGTTTAGAGTCAAGTTGTGTTTTTTGAGCCCTATTGTGATCGTTGAGCCTTGTTAAAAGCGCTCCTAGCATTTAGCGTGCCTTTGTATTTAGTATTGTGAGAGAGGAGATTGTTTAATTATGTTGGAATGTTTAACTTGGTCCATTGTTGTGTAAATGGATTGGATTTGAGAGCTTGAAATGAGAGTTTTCAAACAGTTCATCTGTTATGGATATTAGGAAATTAAACTCTTGTAGTGATGGGGTTTGGTGATGTCTTGTGGTGCAAAATGTGCTGTATTGAAGAATATTGTTGATTGATTTTCTTGGTCCTTTGTAGGAGTCTTATTATGATTAGACTTCAATTTTTTGGTGGTGAAACTACTTCTGGATAGACAACTTTATGATGTATTGGCGGTACTTTAAGCAAATTATCGTTGTGTGGATGAAATGTCCGTTCTCATTTTAGCGTAATTCCCCTTATGTATCTATTTGAAATGGCAGATTGAAATGTGGATTTCCTTATTTAAATTATCCCACATTTTTTTTTGTGTGGTTTCAGCATGTTGCATAGAACAAATGTTCATAGGAATAACTGTTTCTGAGGTTTTTGCTTTGAGCTTGATTACCTGAGTCATATATACTTACATTTTCCTGTGTTTGGTCACTCATTTATGTCGAATTTTCCAGTACATTTACTTATCTTCTTGTCTAATTTCAGTTACCATGGGAAACAGACCAGTGAAACAACAACAACAAGAAGAATATCTACTGAAAATTGTACCTCCAGTTGACCGTGCTTAAGTAAGGTGGCTTACGCGTGATATTGAGAGGGTTTATGGCTTTACTCCCAAAAAATGCAGTGCAGTGCAGTGCAGCCACCAGATCATTATCTTGAATACATCCGCTTAAATGGATGGTTGGATGTGGATTTGAACGACCCTGATCTGGCTCATGTGTTCTCCAAAAAGCAATGAGGTATCCACAGTTTGATCACTGTAAATGAAACACCGAATTTCGATCGAGTTTATGTGTCCGAATCATTAAACTGTGAGTATGTGTCTCATTTACTAGCTTCTTTGATGTAAATGCTGGTTATGAATCTACAAACTACAGGTTGCAGTACTTGTTTTTGAAGTGAGTTTAGTAGTGCAGTCAGAAGATTGTGTTGGCAATCTCAATTTGGATGCAGGTTAAGCATTTAGAAATGCAGATTGAACTGTTAGGATTCGAAGTTTAGGGAACCTTAATAGGGTATGTAGCAGGGTACGAATTTCATTATCAATTGTGTTTCTTGTGAACGGATACCTCACAAGATCGGCAAATCTTGTCGTAAATGTCAAAAATCGAGTTCACTTAACCTATCTGACACAACACGAACACAAAATATCAACTCAATTCAACACCTCTACCAGTACATTCTCTTTATAAGACGCCTAATATCCTCACTTACCCTATTTTAGACATTGCTCTCTATGTCCTATTTATAAGTGAACAAATCGAACTGTAATTATCTGTTTCGAAACGTAGGTTTGAGAATTGAAACTAAACTGTTGGAACCGACTATTTTACGGTCCAGGTCTTAAGAATAATGATTCTACAAGTACATTCTCTTTATAAGACACCTAATACCCTCGCCTATCCCATTCTAGACATTGCTATCTAAATCCTAGTTAAAAGTGAAAAAAATCAAACGAGAACCATCTGTTTCGAACCGCCAGTTCCGGAATTGAAACCAAAATGTCGTAACCGACTATTTTACGGTCCAGTTCTTAAGAATAATGAACCATGAATTGTTGGTTCCAAATGGTGATTCAGTTTATTTTCATTGAAAACAAACCTGAATGGACGAAGTGAAACCGATCTGAACCAGCCTAAACCACTGATTTGAGAATCAGAACAGGAACAAATCGACCGAACTTTATAATACATGGTCCGATTTCAATTTGTATTTTACCACCAATTTCGAACCGCCACAAATAGTCCTAACTAACAATTAGGCAAGAGATGCCAAACTAGATCATGCAATTGGGTTTGAATCACATAGTCCAAATGTGTAGACCCAACCCAAAAGAAACAAACGGTACATAAGAAAGTGGTGGGAAAGTGAGATGAGGTTTAGGGCTTCCGTTGCTGCGCGCCAAAAACTCGCCACTTCTTTTCCTTCACAAAAAGGCGGGTATCCCCCATTCGAACATTCCTTCTTTCCCTTTCTTCTCTTTATTTTTTTCTTAATTGCCTAAACTAATCAAATTTATTCTTATTTTCGACTAATCTTTCGATTATCGCTCATGATTTCTGTGCCGATACCGTAAAATATAATTACATAATTATAATACGATACAAATAAAATAAATTTAATTTTATAAAAATTTTATCATTAATAATAATATTTAATAAAAAATACGACACAAATATATTCTAATTTTTCATAGAAATAATTTAGTTAGAATTTAACAATAATTATTTAATAAAAACCTTCCCTCCACATCTATATCCCAACCAAATTCCCTCCGTTCTCTCTTCTCTCCAGATCTCTCCTTTTCCACCATAGATCCACAATCCGACGCCGTTTTAACTCTCCCCAAATTCCCTCCTTTTTTATATGCTCAATAAAACTATTTCTGTTCCAACACCATGTCTCAATCACCCACCTCTCCATCCTCCCAAAACGCAACTCAATTTCCCTCGAAACGACCCCAAAATCAACTTCCTTTTTCTTCTGTGAAGCCTCCCTTTTTAATCCCCTCTGATTACCATCGCTTTGCTTCTGATTCCACCCGTGTGTCTCACTTACTCTCTGAGGGTATTGTTGTCAAAACTCCGGTGAGCGCTTTTTCTGATTTAGTATTGGAGTTTATTTAAGTTTTGATTTTTTAGTGTGAGAAATGAAAATGTTTGTTTTTTTTGTGAAGTTGGAGTTTTGTTGAACTTTTTTGTCGCTTTGAAGTGAGTTAATTTCTGTAATTGAAGTGAAAATGAATGTTTTAACTGTGGTTATTGGAATTTAGTAAGTTTTTTTTACTTGAATTGTAATTTTGTTGTTGTAATTGACGTGAAATGGGTATTTTTAAGCTTAGATTATTGAAATTGAATAGCTTGTTGCTTGAATTATGTTGGTTGTAATGTTTTTTAATGTAAAGGTTAGTGTTTTTGATGATGTTTGAATTATTGAATATGTTTATAGTGTTTGTAGTGAATTTATTGTGGTAATTAGACTGGAATAAGTGTTCTTCAAGCTTTGCTTATCGAAATTGAATAAATGGTTACTAGTAATTGATGTTTATTTTAATGCTATATGAAGCAAATTTTAGCGGTTGACGAATTTTGAATCAAACGATGTTTTTTTTTGGTACATTGAATCAAACGATGTGTTTGTAGTGAATACTTTGTTCTTGTAATTGGAGTGAAGTGAGTGTTCTTTAAGCTTCATTTGTTAGAACAGAACAACTTGTTTTGTCACTTTGTTGTATATCACTATGCTTTTAATTTTGGCTATGAAAGGTTTCTTCTTTTACATTTAGAAGTAAAAATTGGTGTTGTGATGAATGGTGAATTCTTTGGTGTGTTTATAGTATTCTGACATTATTATTAGTAATTCGGATGAATTGGTTGTGATTAAGAGCTTTTTCACATAGGCCATAGCAAATTAATGTGAGTGGAATTAGTGCATCAATTGTAAGTAATGCTTACATAAGATGATAAGATACATTTCATTTTGTGTAACGATGCATATTGTAGCTAATCTTTTGCCACCTAATCCTCATCAAATTGCTTCAACGATTGAGAATGCTAAAAAATTTTCACTCGTTTGATGATGTAGCTTATTTCCTTTTACATTATGGAAGATTTTTTTTTCAGTGTTTTAAGCCTATCTTCTCTTGTTCATTCATCAATCTTTTTACTTCATATTAGGGTCTGATAAGCAGTTTACATCTGAATGACACCTTATACTTTCTATTTCATTTCATCATTGTGGAAGTTTGCTAATCATGATTTGAATGAACTCAATGCTGGTTTTCAGCCATTAAAGCGAAAGAGTGATGCAGCTGATCAAGCAGCTGAGTCTAGTGACTGGAATGCTGGTCCCGTCTATGCTGAAATTGTTAGTAGCCCTCTCCAAACACCTGTATCAGGAAAAGGAGGAAGAGCCCCCAAAACATCACGACTCTCGAAAGGTGGTAAATCTGGGTCACAGAATGCTGCTGCAGTTCTTGGTGAGTTATGTTTCTGTTGCTCATTGCTGTTCGTATGTGACTGGTTTGGGGTGTACTGTGTACAGCTAATGGTTCAATTACTTGTAGCGAACAGAATTTGTAAGGATGGTTGTGGAAAGAGTCTTTGACCCCTTCTCTTTTGCTGGGAGTATTAGGGGAAAAGTTAAAGTCAGAGTGGATAAATGAATAACCTGATTTTATGAATTGGCAGGCTCACCAGGCAATAATCTCACTCCTACTGGTCCTTGCCGTTATGACAGCTCTCTAGGTAGATTCTTAATTTCAACACGTATCATTAAGATGAAAGGGTTGTGGACTGTTTTGTTCCTACAGTAGTTTGTAATAGAAGTAAAAAGTGTTGAAACTGCCATAAATGTTTCAGGTCTATTAACAAAGAAGTTCATCAATTTAATCAAACAAGCCGAAGATGGTATTCTTGATCTTAATAAAGCTGCCGACACTTTAGAGGTGCTTAGTAGTGAATCCGTTTGGTTTAGCTGATGTTTTGAAGTTCTAGTGTTTGAAGCTTTTGCCACTGACAGGTTCAAAAAAGACGTATCTATGATATCACTAATGTCCTGGAAGGCATTGGTCTCATAGAAAAGAAGCTTAAGAACAGGATTCAATGGAAGTATGTACATATTTAATTTCTTTAATAATTGTCTTTGAATTTTTCTGCATTATTTTATTGGTTTTGAAAGTAACAAATAACCACTTGATTGATTTTAGGGGACTTGATGTGGCAAGACCAGGGGAGGCAGATGAAAATGTTGGCAGTTTGCAGGTATGAAATAATCATTGGGCATTTTCTTTATTTTTTTCTTTTTCCTTTACTTTGTGAAGCTCTTAAACTTTATCGTTAGTTTTTTTTATCTGAATTTCCAATTCTAGCTATTGTTGTTATTCGTAATTCTCTGATTACAAAAAACTTATTTAATTCTTGACAAGAAAACGCAACCATTTCAGTAATAAAGCAGGTGAATGTGTACGGTGTAAAAATGTTTCTTTCCCAACTAGGGGCTTGTATATCAATATTTGTTAATTCATTTTAGGACTAGTTTTCTGCTATTGTCATGTTGCAATTTTGTTAGTAACTAAAATAGCAATTAATGGGAATTTACAAGATTTGACATCATCAACGATTTTTGCTCGCAGGCCGAGGTTGAAAAACTTAACATTGAGGAGCACAGAATAGATGAACGGATAAGGTACAGCATTGTCCCCTCAACTCATGGGTCTTATGTTGCTCAATTATGGTTCAATGATCCCAAGGCTTCAAATTTTGTTTTTCAGAGAAATGCAAGAAAGATTGAGGGACCTCAGTGAAGACGAAAATAACCAAAAGTAATTTTTCTTGTGTAAATCTCCTGTTTAATCTTATCCATTCAATTGACTGATTTCTCATTTTTTCATTCATGCAGGTGGCTTTTTGTCACTGAAGAAGATATCAAGAGCTTACCTTGCTTTCGGGTAGAATTTCTTCTAATTTTGACATTGAAACTGGTGCATATCTATATGTTTATCTTGTCATAACTAGTCATTGAATACATACTTTGCTGATTTGCAGAATGAAACACTGATAGCTATTAAAGCTCCACATGGCACCACTCTTGAAGTTCCAGATCCAGATGAGGTAATTTCAGAAGTGATGTTTGTCCATATTGTGTCTGCAAAGGTATATTAATTATTATGGTTCTTTGTGAGCAGGCTGTAGACTATCCTCAGAGAAGATACAGGATTGTCCTCAGAAGTACGATGGGTCCCATTGATGTTTATCTTGTCAGGTGCATCGTTGTTTCTTATGCTTTTTCACGCCTATGGTGACCAAGCATTTGACTTGTGAAGCAATGATCAGTTGATCTTTGAGCACTGAACTGGTTTTTCTAATCTTTTTCCTGTTCAGTCAATTTGAAGAGAAGTTTGAAGAGATCCATAATGCAGAACCAGCTCAAAGCTACCCATCAACTTCAAACTTCATTGAAAATCTATCCTCTTCACTCACAGAAGAGAACAGAGGGAAAGAGGTGGAAATGCAGACCCCAGATGCTAGACTCCGCACAGATGTTGGCACCTCTGAAGACTTTGTGAGTGGTATCATGAAGATTGTTCCCTCAGAAGCTGATGTAAGTATTGCTTTCTACTTGTCCCTGTCTTCGTTCTGACAGAAAGTACATACTCAACAAGTCACCGTGTAATTTGCCTTCTTGTTTTGAAATATAAATAGTATAGCATTTATGTCGGAAGATCTTTGTTTCTTTGCAGAGTGAATGTGATTACTGGCTTTCATCAGATGCTGAAGTCAGCATCACTGACATTTGGCGCACCGATCGTATCCTTTGCCAAAATGTTGCTTTTCTTTTAACTGTTATGCACCAGTTTCAGGAAAAAAAATTAAGGCATCAATTTTGATTTCCCTAACCTTAATTTGGCTACAGTTGAATGGAATGATCTGGCTACACTTAATGACGACTATGGCCTTCCCAATCTTGGCACAAGGCCTCAAACTCCACCATCCAATCCCACAGATGTGCCTTCTTCCACCAATAACAAAAATACTATTGGGTGAATGGTGGTTGTAGTTACGAATCAAACCAATGCATAACAATTGCTGGCTGACGAATTTCACATCCATGTGTCCCTCTTCACCGCCAAAGCATTCTGAAAGTGGTATTGAAGGTTCCGAAAATTTTCCAGACGAAGAGGTTACAGAAGCGACAACTGGCCTCAGCCGCGAAAGAATACTAAGGTAAACTGGTTTATTGTACAGCTTACGTAACATACATAATAATGTAATCTAGTGAAGACTAACATTCATGATATTTTTGGATGATCCTCTGTATATTACACCTTGCATTAGCTTTTGTATTATTCAGTAGCTCAACATTTGGTTGGACAGAAAGTTGTAAGTCTGTAAGATAAGATGCTTCGGCTGTCGGAATTGTTAGAAACTAACTAGAGATAAGGCCTGATGTATTCCTGTTTATTTCCATAATGTGTAATGACCACGAATGCTAGTATGGCAAGATTGACAAGAAACATCAAGTTTTATTTGGAATCATTAGAGCTTGGATTGATTCAAAACCTTGGTCATGTTTCTCTTTTTTTCTTTGATTTGGTATGGTGTTCCTACACAGAATCTGGGAATACCCTAGTGAGCTACTTTTCTGTGTCTACCTTCTTCTCTATTCAACCAGCAACGATGGGGTTAAGCGCCACCGTAGGCGGAAGCCTTATCAGAGAGGCAGCCGTATGTGCAGCTTTCTCGCGGGTTGCGTCAGGTGAGAAATCTCCTTATGACCGTGGTGTTATCATTCAAGTTTTCACTGAGATTTGGAATGAAGATATAGTGTTTAAGAGGCTCATTATCAAGTCACAGAAATCTTGTGGTAGCTTTGAACAAGGAAGAAGTAGTGTCACATGATCATCAATTATAGGTGTGCATGGTGATCTTGACTAGTGTGACCATCATGTGAGAACATTCAGTTACACCAACTCATGAACAAGCTTGGTCTGTCGAGATCAATGGGCGTTTGTGTGTTGATCATCATAGATAGGTACGACAAACAAAGGGGACGCACGATAAGGAGAGCGACCGCCCTCTTGCTCTCTCATTGATATATTTGTGCAATTTTTCGCTTAATGTAATTTTGTCCAACTTAGTACTCCTTTTGTTCTTCGAATAACTATCATGTTTACTAATTTTTACGGTATTTAAGATAATAATTAGAATGTAGATAAATTGACTAAAACACTCTTCTTCCTATTAAAAATTGAGTGCAAATTAGTATTAACATCATTTATTGTATAATATGAACTGAGTTAAATTTTGATTACAATATATAAACATCAAGTAAAAAACATTCTGAATTTTGTAAACTAATAGTATATATTTTGAGACAAATTAATTTTATAAACAAGACAGTTATCCGAAGATGAAGCCAATAATAAATTTACTTTATTGTAGTTATAAAAGATACGTGAGTGATGAAGAAGTATTGTGAGATCATTCTGTATAATTTTGTTTTTTACTTTGCATATTATCAAGTATTTTCTGGAGGTTTTATGTCTGTAAAATGTCCAAAAATGGCATTTATAAGTAAGTGTGAGGTATTAATGGTAGTGGTTGGATATACGTAACGTATGTATCTTTGTTTTATGCTTCCATGTGGCTTTGAATTTGCAGACCTTCCCTCCCTTGATTCTTTGTGGGGGTTCTCTTGATATTACTACTCTTTCCGTTCCATAATAAATGTCGTTGAAGGTTTTGTACACGGATTAAGAATATATTTAATATGTTTTAAGTTGACGTTTAATTGATTATTATACCATTTGACTTGAGTACATCAAAGAACTATTAAATTAAAGTTGCATTAGAAATGTAAAACTAATGAGAACAATATTAGAAAAAAAAATTAAATTCTATATTGAAAAGGTAAAACGACATATAATATGAAACATATATTTTAAAACGACATATATCATGAGATGGAGGGAGAATTATTATAGCAACGCCACATGCATGATTATTCTGCTCATAAACCATCCAATATCTAGTACGACTTTTTTTTTTTAAAATAAACGACTTAAAAATAATACAGTAAAACAAATAAGTTACAGAAAAATATAAGATAAAAAGACAAAATTATAAAAGCATACAGAACGAAAAGAGGAGATCATCCCCTTTGTTTCCGTGGATGATCGCGATCACTCCAGCTGCCAATCTACAACAATGCTCTTATTTTTTTGGTCAGAACCACCCGGTGTCCCCGACACATTGGCGAGACTAATCCGGGCTCGCTCCAGGAGGCAATGGAGCTGGCCTAGGGGGATTTTGCTATTGAAGCATGCAAAGATATAAATATAAGCAATTAATTCTGCTTATATATTGCTCAACTTATGCATAAATGACCATCTTGCATACTTATTTTTTTTTCTTGTCAAACCCTTGCAAATTACTCCCTCTGTCGCTTTGAAGAATTGTCACGTTCGTTATATTTCCGTTATTTAAGATAATGATTAGCATGTAGATAAAAACATCATTTGTATAGAAATTTGACGTGTAAATTAATATTACATTATTAATTACGATGAGAACTGAATTAAATTATGAAGTATTACAAAAAAATTGAGTAAAAACTATTCTTAAAATCATCAACTAAAAAACAATACGCTTAAGATATATTTAATTTAAATCAGTATAAGGATGTTATAGTATAGACTTTATATATTTAGTAACACCATGCAAATGTTTTTTTTTTCATTTTTTTAAGTTAAGAAAAAATAAACCGATGATTCGGATCATAATCAATCTGGTCTGACCTGTGGGTTTTGGAATTAGAACCTAAACTGGAACTGAACTGCCGAAATCGGTTAATTCACGGTTTAGTTTCAGCTCCTAGGAACCATAAATCGTGAATCGGTTGTTTCGAACTGCCGGTTTTGATTCAAAACCGGTTTGAAAAATCCTTACCCCTCTATCCATCTATGAGATGCTTTCAAAACTCCATGGACATATAGACGAAAAAGATATCCCACTCAGATCACAATATAGTCTTTTACTTGTTCAAATAACAATTAAGGTGTACTGATGGTTCGATTCATTTTTGGTTGAAAAATCAAAGCAAAAATAGTCCAGTCAAACTCTTAAAAGAACCGGAACCAAAACCACCAAACTGTCGTAACCGGCTAGTTTATGGCCTCATTTCGATTTTTAGAAAACCGAAATCGAGAATTCGATTCAATTTTACACATCCAGTCAAAAGTTCACAAGTTTGGATATTAGAAAATATACGTGTTGAAAGGATTGGATCATTAATGTCCTCTAATTTTCAAAACTATCCTCTATAAAAATAAAAAAACACATATATGTAACTCTTTTCAATAAAATTATATATCAATATATACAAAAATTCACAAGAAAACAACAAGAAAACAAGAGAAAAAAATAGAGAAAAATAATAATAATCGTATATCTAAAACTACAACAAGAAGTCAAAACTTTCCTGACCAGATAAATCAATTTCAAACCCTATTGAATCATGTTGATCATCACTCCATTATGAACAACAACAACAACAAAAGACTTGTTCTAAAATCATCAACTAGAAACCAAAAAAATTTGAAAAGAACATAGAAAAATCATTACTAGAAATTAAAAAAAAATCCCAATTCCCAGCCATTATTTTTATCACAAATGATAACTAAATACTAAGATTATAAACAAGAAGAGATCAAGAACTCCAACTTTCCTTCACTTTCTTGCCATTTTCTCCTGCAAAAAAACTAAGCAAGACGCTGCTCTTACATTTAGGACACTTGAGATCTACTTCCGACAACATCACGTACATCAAACACCGAGGACAACCCACAAGAACCATCGAAGAAGTGGTCATTTCATCGGAACAACTCGAAGTATAGTTCGCAAAGCTGCTATTCTCTTCGGCCTCCGACGACACACATGAACTTTCGCGATCTTCCGATGAGAATTCCCAGGAAGAAGGGAGCGCATTTGGTGGTTCATTTTGTTGCGGACAAGAACTTGGTGGGGATAGGTTCAGCTTCAAATCCAAAGTCGGACTTCTGCATTTTCGACTCATCGTTTGTAATAGTATAAGAAAGAACACGTAGTTAGACTCTTATAAATGAAATCAAATGCAAGTACTGTTGAAGCAAATGGGAGAAGAGGACCCTAGTTTTTAAATATGAGGTTGAAGGGGCAGCAACATTTAATATAAATGAGGGGTACGTATGTAGACTGAAAACATATCTATGACCATCAAAGTACAAGAGTTTCTTGCTAGTTTCCTTGTTCGTTTTGGCCTTTCAAGATATTATATAGTGATTGAACTATATATAAGTTTCAAACAAACTCGTAAGGAGTGTCAATTCGTGTTTGTCGTTTCAGGTTATTTTCTATCAAATGTAGCATAAAAAATTACAA
Source organism: Breynia disticha f. nivosa (assembly GCA_948193385.1). NCBI lineage: Eukaryota > Viridiplantae > Streptophyta > Magnoliopsida > Malpighiales > Phyllanthaceae > Breynia > Breynia disticha. Next base: position 5,761 of record CANYCX012399250.1, on the reverse strand, counting down.
AAATTTAATGGTTATCATTCGTATTGTGTCATAATCGTATAAATCTTTTTATTGTTTCATAAATTGAATGCTAGTGACCGATGAGTGGTGGGTGGTTGCAAAAAGAGAAAGAAAAATTGTCAAGGTGTGAATTTAATGGAACAAGTTCATCAAGAGAAAATTCTCCGTAGAATAGTAACGATAAATTAATTCCCAAAAAAAAACTTTTTTCTTATAAAAATTGGGTAGGCAACAACACCAAATCAGTAATCACAATTATACCATTATTAGAATTGAGTAATCCTCACACACAATGTGTGGTGTGGTGTTAGAATTACTCATATTGAGTAATATAACCTAACAAAATGCATTATTTATATCTTGGGCTTTTATATATTAACATATCTTAACATTCTTTGTTTTAGTCGCGTCGTAATTGCGTCGTGTGTTGTTTTCTATCAAATATTATCATCGAATACATGAAAATAACAAAAACTGAAGTTTATTTTGTGCTTCATCATTTACTCACATATTGTGTTGTCGTCTCAGATTTCGATAGCTCTATCCTGAAGTATTGGTCGGCTCGAATGAGATTTATCAACTACAGAATATATATTTTTATGAAAATCAACAATTTCAATCCACAGAATTTTCGGTATGCATCCTGCTCATTGTATGTTCACATTTGAAAAATCGAAAGAATATATTTCATCGTTGGACCAAAAAAAATCGACTCAAAACGTGTCATTTAATGCCAGAATTGAATGGTGACAAGCCTTTTGTTATGACTTGTAGTTTCAAAAACTTGTTTTAGAGAACTGTTTAAAGAGATATCTTAAACATAATGTGGTTAGCGATTCGGTGATGGATCCAGAAATTTTTTAAAGAATGACGAAAAGCAAAGTGCGACAAAAGAAAACAGTGCTACAGATAAATATACGATAAAAACAGCATGATTATAAGTGTAAACACGACAAGAAAGAACGACGGTCACTTTCTTGCTCCCTTTATTTCCGCGTCTGTGATCCGAGATGAGATTTCTATGATCATATCATTGTTGGACTTTTACGTTAATGAAAAGTTGGTGTGGTGCAAAGTAAGCAAGTTGGACCAGTTAATGTAGCAGACCAGAAACATTAATGGCAGAAGAGTTTGCCATATTTCATTCCCATTAATGTATACAGTTGATTTATTTATAATACCAACCCTAACATTAATCATCTTCTTCAATATTAATAAAATTAAAGCTTTGCTGTTCCATTCTTGTGAACCTAATTAGTTAGAGGTTGCCATCTTTACCAACCTTTGTGGATTTGCATTACAACCATTAATAATTTTCAGAAGAGATAACATTTGTATTCATGATATTGAAGTAAATACAATGTAGTCCTGAGATATTGAAATTTATTTTGACGATGTATAATCCAATGGTAGCGGAGGATTCAGAAATTGCTGTAAGGGGCAAAAATAGACGAGTTAAAAGTAGTACAAGAAGAGGTGACAGCACTAAAAAAATGCAGGGTAAAAAGACGGTATTACAGGAAGAGATACGATAAGGTAGGTGACTATTAATAGCCGTTAAGTTAGTGGAAAAGGTAGGTGGAAGGGGAGTATTGCTTCAAGTTTACTGCTTTACATGATCTCATGGAGAATTAAGAAAGAAAGCTGAAGAGGTTAAAGAGTAAAAAAGAGGTCATGAAGATGGTGATAATCTCATTTTGACAACATGCATGCTTGCATGGTGGTGGCTATACACTTGTGTTAGGTTTAGAGTAGATCAATTGTCCCATTCTAATCGAGATAAGTCGAGTTGTCAATTTCTGACGCGATAACACAATTTGTAAATACATGTTTAAGATATGATACAAATTTAATTTTATGATGTTTATGTCACAAATAATGATATTTAATAGAAAATAGTATGTTATTCTTCGGTTCAAAGAAAAATTGAAAAGAACTATTGATTTCTGACATGATGACATAATTTGTGAATAGGCTTTATGATAGAACATGAATAATAAATATTGAATTTTATAATCTTTATGTTAGAAATAATAATATTTGATAAAAAAATGATACGACATAATACGACATACTAACACGAATTGAAAACTATGTATCATTATTGGAACAAGAAGTACATGTTCATGAACAGTCACTTTTAGGCAAACTATATTTCAACAACTCTTATTAAAGCTTCAAAAGATTGTTCCTTTTGCCTTTTATATTTCTTTCTAGATAGATGATGTATGGTATTCTGTAATGACACATCATTGGGCGATTTTTAATTCGAGAATCCTTCTTGTTTTACTAAATTTTACAGATTACACGTGCTTGACTCATTGAGCCCCAACTTACGGAGACAAATAGTAAAAGCCCCCAACATTGATACAAGAAGATTAAAACTAAAGGCTAACAATGACTGCATAAACGTTTCATTATTGATTTTTTCTTTTGATTCCATATCTTCCATGAATGAATCTTGAAAAGTAAACATTGTTCATCGTTCCTGCAAATGCTAGCAACCATCTCTTGGTTTGCGGATCGGAACGACGATGGCAACTTCAGATTTTGTGGATAGAAAAAATCAAGTCAAGAACTGGCAAGAGAAGAAAGAAAATCTTTTAAGAACTACTTCTACGCTTTAGTCCTCCACAAGGTTCTGTTGTTCTTGCTCAGTAACATGCTGTTCGGTCGAAGGGCGTACAGAACTATCTTCTGACTCGTTCTTGCACCGGCACTGCAACAGTCTCTGCTCGAGACTTCGAACTAGCTCGTTAAGCCTATGAATGGTGTTCTCCTGCGTCAATATTATCTGCAGTATTTCCAGGTGAACAACAGATTAAGGATTGGTAAACTAGGAATAGAAAAGGGAAAATTCAACAGAACAAGAGAGTTCAAGAAATTCATAACAAAAGTTTCTTTTTCTCACGTAATTTGAAAACGTATGCATCTTAACAGTCCAGATCAACATTTCAAATGATCAAGAGAACACAAATTACCTAGAGGCAGGCTAAATAATGTTACAGTAATGAGCTCACTTAGTCTGATGAAATTTAGTTCTCAAGACGCTGGTAAGAATCGACTAGTCGGCCTCAAACTGGTAAGCCTAGAAATTAAGCTTTATGAGCAAAACAATGACTCCAAACAAAAGAGTAAAAATGATTTTCTGTTCAAGCTTCATAACCATTGAACGAAGATTGCAGGGAACCGAGTCTGCAACCTTCTAAAAGTTTTCTAATCTGGTTAAAATCCCTTGGCTGCTTCTTTGCCACAAGAAGAAAATAAAAATGAATTTCTAGGTTTATACCCAAACGGAATTTCATTTTAATCAACAAAGCAAGAAATACATCTTGGAGTTTTAATAGGGACGAAAGATGAATAAGCCGAGCATCAACCAATATAAGAGACCTAAAGATGCACAGAAGGTGATGAATTAATCCTATCTATCATAATACTTCAAACAACAGGAACATATCAAAACTTATGCCTTTCTTAGAACAAAACAAAACGAACATTAATACTTCTTTGGTAACACTCAACTTCTAACTCAAGTGGTTCGCAAGTTGAAGGCTATAAATTGAAAGCGCAACTTCAGGTAAAATTAATAAGCTTGATTTCTAAATTAGGTACAATCCTACGATTACACCATAACCAACTCTCTCCAAGAATTAGTCACATGCATCAAAATACAAGTACGTAATGCTTTCACGGCACGACGAATTCTAGGCCTGAACATAGCAATGTAAATCTCAATACAAGAACATCTAACCTTCTCCTTTACAGCTTCTTCCCTCTGGGATATTTTCTGCTGCTTTTGCGTGACGACAGGCATTGGATCAATGTCATTAACAAGCTGCTGTCTCCACTCGAATTGCGAGGTAATTATCAGTATAAGTAACAAAAACACCAGTAACATAGGCCTGGACATAATTGCAATCCACTCTCACAATACCTACACCAAAATTACAGTCAAAGAGAACATAAATAACTCATTCCCAAGAACAACACAGCATTCAATTCAAGCCTTCTCAAGTATCAAAATTCAAATCTTCAGTGACAATTCTGAACAAAACTAACCAAATAACGTCTTTTGACCAATAACAGATATCAAGATTACAACTATTCTTTAAAAAACTAAACTAAACAAACCCAAGTCTCATTTTTGCTCTATATCTCTCTCAACTATATTAACTGTAACTAATTCACTAAAACTAAAAGAGAAAAAGTTCCAATCTTTCTTACAATTTCATTTTTCAGCATATAAAGATTTCAATTCTTTCAACAAAAAATCAAGAACAGGAAAAAGAAACTTACAGATCGAAGTGGAAGTGAGTATATCACCAAGTTCATGATCAAATTCGATGGATTGAAGAGTTTGAATGCAGAAAAAACTGGATTTTTAACTTCAATTTGAAGCTAAAATATTGTTACTTTATTTTCAAAAAGGAAAATTTTATTTTTTTTCTTGGCAAGAATGTGCAAAATTGGTGAAAAGTGTTTACTGTAAGATTGTTAAAAAAGCTTTTATGGAAACTTTAACGCCGGAAATTATGGAGAATGCTGTCGTTTATGGTCGTGTTTCGATTGAGAATTCTGAATTTTAAAGAGAAACTATTGCGTGCGGTAATTTGTAGGGAAATTTTGAGAAGATTGTGATATCATCACCGTTGAATTGATGATGAGAAGTTTAATCCAACGGTCAATGATAGAGATTTTGAGATACTTACAACTTTATCTTGTTACATAATAGCTTTTTTACAAAATTCAACAAATAATTAAAAATCAATAATCCACTAAAAGTCTATTATAAATTAAATTTCAATTTTTATAAATTAAATTTCAATTTTAAGTATCTGAAAAAAATTTGAAATATATCTATTAAAATTTTATATTCACAAAAAATCTATTAATATTTAGATTAAAGTCACTGCAAGGGTTCTGTGAATTTGGAGTCCAAATTTTAGCGTCCAATTAATTTATATATTTAGCGTTCATGTGAACACTAAATTTTTAGCATCTATGCTGACGTTAATTTGGCAATGAAAAACAGGGTGGCAGAAATTTTTGACGGGGTCATTTAGTGTCCACGTAGACGCTAATTTTAGTATCCACGTGAACGCTAAAATTAACATTCACGTGGATACTAAAAAATCACATCTATATCTAAAACAAAACTAAGATAATATATATACATACAATTTTTCTCAAACGTAATTATACTCTAAATATACTAATCTCAATATCATTAATTAAAGACAAATCAATAACCCGTATTATTTTTTTTAATATTTGTGATAAGAAAAAAAACAACAATCTTTTTAAAATGAAGTGAAAAAGAATGAATGGTGTAGATTTGGGGTGTCTTCTTTTTTTTTTTTCTTCTTTTTTTTTTCTTCTTTATCTAACTTTCTATATAATTTTTTTTAATTAGGGTGCGTTTGGTATTGCTATTTGCAAAAGCTACAGCAGTTTTTGCCACCAAAAGCAATTTTGAGTGTTTGATAACGCTAAAAAGCTGCTTTTATTAAAAGTGCTTTCGGCTAAAAAGCTCTTTTTTGGAAAAATTACTATTTGATGCTTTTTCAAAAAGCAGTTTTCTACTTTTAAGCGTAATTCTTCATTTTCTTAACAAAATAATTTTTTTTCAATTCTAATTTAATTTTTATAAAATCTAATATATTTTAATATATGATTTTATGATAAAAAATTTAATTTAAAATATTAATTATTATTTCTAAAATAAAAATAAATTTTATTTAAAAAAATTAAAAAATTAATT
>CANYCX012398871.1:0-22844 GCA_948193385.1 Breynia disticha f. nivosa | reverse complement strand
CAACGACCAACGAGTCATGACAATGATCAATCAGCTGGGTTTTTTTGGAAGTTTCACCCACCAATTTGTCTTTAAAAGATGGCATGGAATTATTGTTCAACAGGGAAGCTTCAGACCGATTGTTTCCCAGGGAATCCTCGGTTGCTTCCTTAGGGGCATCTTTCTGTGTCTCTGTAGTAGATATGGGGTTCGTCTTTGTATCCTTAGCCTGAAGTTGGTGGTGCACTGGAGCCTCTGGATTTGGAATGTTAGAATCATTTGTCTCCATTGCACGAGACCCCAAAGGGGTAGTTTGAGTAATTGTAATTCCTTGGACGATACTCGAATCCCTCCTCAAATAGTATTGTGTGGGTACTGCAGTCTAGAGAGGGCATGATGGAGAAGAGTCAGGGGCATTTAGGGGATCCTGGGTAATTGAATTGGGAGGATTCTTAGTAGTCTCTGCTGGGGGCTGGATGGAGCTCCCCGGATCCCCCATCTGGGGGAGGGGCTGTGACGACGCCGTTGCTATTGATTTTGTAGTGAAAAATTATTGAAACGTTGTCGGGTATTGAAGGAAGAAAAACTCCTAGTAATGACTTCCCTTCAAATGGCAGGACAAAACCAAACCCACGACACTTAAATCACACAATTAAACCATGAACATCACAGAGCTAAATAACATTGGAGAGTTTTCTGCTAATCCATTTTTGTTGAAAAACTGAAACTCTCCAAATCAGAGTGTTTTTGCGTGGAGAAATAAATTGATACCTTTGTTGAACCTCAGCTTAGAGATGTCGGCTTTGCATTATCTGCTCACAAAAGGAGTTGGCTTCCCCTTTTAATGCTTCCGACACGATGTTTCAAAACATTGGAGAAGAAGATGAAAGCTTTTTTGCAGGATTAATATATGTTTGAGCAACTTGAAGAATAAGAAAGGAATAGTGAAGAAACAAACAAAAGCCACAAGTGAATTGGGCTACGTGGCAATCAAAAGTCACACATTCTCTCTTTCTTCTACACTTCATTCTAAACTCATCTCTCTCAACTCTCTTCCACTCTCTTATGTCTTCTTCACAGTCGGATCTCTTTCTCTCAACTCTGCTCATTTCCTTTTTTTGTAAAAATATAAATAAATCAGTGTTTTGTTTGTGAAATTGAGCAAGAACATTTTCTATTTCGTTATTTAAGTCATTACTTACTCCTTATTAAATGCCTATTTCCATTTCTTTCTTCTTCATAGAGGTGGTCGGACATCCATGATGGTGTGGTGGAGTGACAAACCACCTCCAATTGGCTCCCCGCAACGCGGGTTCAAACCTGGGAGACGCCCCTCGTGAGGTAGCTCCATCTGCCTCCCGAAGCTAATCCGAATTAGTCGGGATCCAATGTGGCTACCGGATACCAGGTGGGAAAACCAAAAAATAGAGGTGGTATGACCTAAAAAAGAACTAGAGGATTCCGGTAGCGCCAGTGGGGGCACGTGCCCCCACTGGACCCCCTTAGGTCTGCCCCTATATATATATATATATATTCAATGCTTAAAATTGGTCTGGTTCATCAATATTTTATCAGTTTGTTTACAGACCATTTTAAATGATAAAATCGAACTGAACCAATAGTCGATTCACTGATTTTTCATCAGTTCACTTACAGACAGATTCGAATGGTGAAATCAAATAGGACTAGTAGTTGATTCGCTGATTTTCAACAATTCACTTGCATATCTTTTTGAACGGTAAAACCAGATCAGACCAATGATCAATTTACTACTCAACCAGTTCGACTGGTAGGTTGGATTAGATTTTTGTAATGCTTCCCTAAACATTCAAATACTGGGCATCGTGATTCAGTGAAAGAAAATGCCTTCAAGTGACGGAGAAAATACCATATATGTGAGATTCCATCATACTCAACCTAAATAAGATGAATTTTTAATTTGAAGAGAAACAGAAAAAGCATGGGACAACTTAAAATTAAAACTAACGAGGTTGAAGTAGAATTGATTGTATTACACTCGCTTTATTTCTCATTATATTAAATTATATAATATATATGATGCAACGTAAAATATTTTATGTTTTTTAAATTTCAATTGTAAAAGATTGTAATTCAACACTTTATTTTTAAATTAAATATTATTTATATTATGTTATTGACGTTAAAGCTGTGTCGTTTTGGGTTGCTGTGGTGGTATACTATTTGAGACGGTGTGGTATTCTGTTACAGTTAGTGACTTATTCCTCAAGGGATAAATTTTTGTTTTCTTGGACAACAAACAAGACCCCTTTCTCTCCCTATTTAAGAAGCTATTACTCAACCAATATTTACACGACGTTCTACAAAATTAAAAGTAGCTTTCTCAGATTTTACTTTCAATTCATCCAGGTAAACCATCTGTTTTTTCTTTAATCTATTTCTCATTACCTTATAAATTATTTAATTGTATTTTTTACTGTATAAAATAATTACGGTGATGATCAATTAGATGGGTTTAAGTGAAATAGCAACTTCAGCAGTAGCAGAAACAGAGCCAATTCGTAGCAACGAGGAAGAAGTTGGTTTTCTCCACAACCTCAAGAACACCTTCATTGATTCTCTTAAAATGGTTTACAATTTTTTTTTTCATTCAACCAAATTAATTTTATTATAATTATTGATTACTGATGAATAAAACTTGGTCGGTTTTTGTTAACAGGCATATGATAAAGTGAAGATGGATGTTTCTTTTGGTGGTGATTTGGTTGCAGAATCTCTTTCTCCTTCTAAGGCTTCAGAAGAGCGTCGTTTTAATGCATTTGATAATTTTCAGTAGGAATCTGATTCAATGGTGTGGTGTTTTATGTTGGGATTTCAGATTTTAATATTTTATCGTTGCTTTAGAGATTTAGAATTCTTTTGGAAACTCCAAGTTCTGCATAAGAACAAAAACAGTTGTAGTCGTGATTGAGATCTCCAAACAATGTGAATGTTTAGTTCACAGCATAAATTTTCGGCTACACAGTTATTGCTGTTGTTTTCGTTGTTACGATTAGGTAGAAGATCATTATCAGTTTGAATGCGGTTTGATATCTACCACAATTCTTCGTTTATTCTGCCAATTTCCTCCGCTATTCCTCTCTTGCGTGTGAGCATCTTCGAACGATTTAGGCTGTGTTTGGATTGATGTTAATAATATCTCTGTCGGCATTTGAAATTCAGAAAACAATAAATAATCAACTCAGCCTAACAATTGCATATGACCGTTAAATGAGCACAAATGTAAATACTACTGGTCGCCACACTGATGTGGCATCCTTTTTTTTGTCTGAATCACGAGGTATCCTGGACACCCCAAACTAATCCTCGTTCGAGTCGGGCAGGACCACAAGGGCGAAAAAGCTCTCCCAACCAAGTTTTAACGCAGCTGCGTGCACATGATTCGAACTCGAGATATCTGGTTAAGCTAGAAAAGCCCACGTCAGTTGATTTACGCGTTTGGTGGTACTGATGTGGCATCCTTAGTAAAGAGTTGAGCTGTGAATAGTGACGGACGACAGCTTCAAGGGGGAGACGACCACAATGATAGTTTTGCTTAAAATTATGATGTATACGAAAACTCTGCAGAGTTGGAATTTTACTTTTACTAGTCTAGAATTATGAATGTAGTTGAGGAAGAAATGGCATTTTAAGAATTTGGTCTATCAACTTTTTCCTATTGAATTCACATTTATTTTCTTATTTGATATAAGACTAAAAATTTATGTATTTATTAAATATTATTAATATTTTTTATATAGTAAAATTATTATTTTTAATTGATATAGTATAATTAATCATAATAAGTTATATATTTTACTAAAATATGATTTTATTCTAATATTAATTTATTTTTAAATAAATTATATAGTTATTTGAAGTACAGAATAAATGTGAAAGCTACATATTCATATAAAAAATCAAACATTTAATCAATTTTATTAACAAATATTAAACAAGTATATTCGCAAAATTTCGAGCTGAATATCATCCCGTTCACACTCAGCTCATTTAATCATTCAAGTCTATCATTTTGTTCATAAATACACTCAATTATAAATGAGCCGAACTTGAATGAAATTTTATCGATCTCAAGGCTCGTGAGCAGTCCAGTTTATTTACATACCTATTTGAAAATGCTGCTATTGTTTGTTATGTGGTTTTAATTTGCTTTAGGGACTAATAAAATTAACATCCAAAGTATGATGATATTCATCGTAATAAAACAGACTCTTAGGTACCAAAATGATATTTTCGATCTCCATATCCAATTGGTAAAACACGAAGCAGCAGCAACATCATTACGGAGGTTATTGAAACGGCGCCGAATAGAACTCAAAAACGCAAGCAATGAGTTTAGCACTAATACAAAGCTACTCTTCAGCTGAAGAAGAAGAAGATGAAAGTCAACGCTACGATTCATCATCTGAAAACGACGATGAAACATCTCGATCAATTTCTGGACGTTCGATTTCGTACAGATCAGTTTTAGACCCTTCGGTTCCTCCTCCTCCTTCAGCTTCTGCTCTTCCTTCCGCTTTCGATGCGTTTTCCGAAGTAATAATTACTTTTTATTTTTTAATTATTTTTAATTATTTTTTAATTATCTGATATTGTTTTTATTTTGTGATTTCGGAGGTCGCTGGACCTCCTCAGTTTCTCAATAACCGAGTCGATGAGGCCGACGCCAGAGACGCCACCGAAAAATTCCACGGTCGCCGGAGGTTTCGGAAGGAGAAGAAAGATTTACCTTCAGGTTTTTTATTTTTTAATTTTTTCTGAATAATTTGTTATTCATTTACTGAAATAAATTATAAATTATTATTTAATTTCATGATACGTGAAGTTTGCTTAATATTGTTATATAATAATTTAATTTATTATGTGTATTTTAGAATTTACTAATTAAATTAGTAAGACTCGGGATTTGCTGAAGATGTTTCAGTTTCGCAATTCTGAAATGAATTGGCGAAATTATTAATTAATTTGTTATGGACATTGTTGTAATTAGATTTGTGAGAAATGAGTTGTAAGAATATGTGAAAATGAATGTAGGTGCGGTAGTTGAGAGTAAAGCTCAACTTGTTGGTATTCATGAGAGAGTAAGGAGTGACATTGGTAGTAATCAACCTCAGACCTCGTCAATCTCGAATGAAGCACAAGAAGGTGGAAAGCGTGTGGCCACCGCAACTAATCCCAATACGGAAGATGCTGCTGAGCTCTTAAGGTACTTGATTTTATCTTCCATTATGTTTCTGAGATACATGAGTTTTGTGTTGTCTCGTATGTTGTTTATTTCCTCTGAGTTATGCTATGCTGTTGCTTGCTGTGATCATTTATAATGTGTCATCGTTTTATTATCCGGAGCTTATTTTTTGTCGATCCTGTTCACATCCCTGGTGCTGAGGTTTAAATTCGGCTGTAAACTGGTTTTTCATTTTGAGAATCCAACTTGGTAAAAAATGGTGATTTATTTTGTGATGGCATCAGTAATTTTGTTCAGAAGCACTTTGCGTTAAATGTGACTTTCACTTGAGTTTTTTTCAATAAGGAATAAATTGTGCAGGCAGTTCTTATTCTCTGTTAATTTTTAGCTTTATCTGCACATCAGCAATTTCACAATTATGTTTTTAAGCAATGACAACTTCTCTACATAGATTACATACTGAGATGCCATTTTGGTAATAGCAGTTGAGATATATTTTATAAGTGATAAATTCAGTATTTTTAAACTAAACAGAATCTGTATTTGGTGGATGACATGGAAAAGATGGAAAAGAAAATTGATAGTTTCCTAAATTCTCGATATTAAGAGTTTTTTAGACACTCCATAATTCTCTGCACTCCCACACGTGATCAGTGTTGTGTTCGAGAATTACAGATTACACTTGGAGCTCCAGTAGTGTATGATACATGAGACTTTACTGGACTAGAAATAACTGAATAGTGCACTCGATGCTCCAAATGTTCTGAACATTGAACTAGCTGTCAATGAATTCTTCTGAAAAACAGCACGTTGGGTCATCATGTGATTGAAACTTGAAAGCCTGTAAAAGTTATATTTTTCTCCTGAAGCTCGTTTTAATGTCATGTTTCTTTTACGATTGTATGCAGAATGTGTTTACAATGCGGAATACCTAAGACCTACTCCAGTCAACGTGGAATGGTATGTCCAGTTTGCGGTGACCGGCCACCTAGTGACCCAAACAATGAGTCGAAGAAGAAGGGATCTACTGTGAAAGACAAGGAAAAGAGTAAAAGGATGAAAGGGCAGTCATCTCATGCTACTTGGAAAAGTGAGACCGAGATGCAACTCAGGCAACAGTTTGATTAGTAGATTTTCGGGAGCGATTAGCTCGAGGCGGTGTCGATGATTCAGTGTTGTCAGGAAAAGCAAATGTAATCAGCGCGATACATGATCACAATCAGGTAGAGAAGGATGAGCTGCAAATTAGAAGGATGTGTGGATGTATATTGGAATCTGAGTACGGCCGGCACCGTACTGTTGTTTATTGTAAGTTGTAATGCAACTTATATTTAGTGATTTATTTGGGAGTTTTCTTTGTTTTCAGCTTAGTTTCTCACATTTTTCTTGTCATTCTCCCTCTGAAATTTGTTTCACCAAATAATCTTTAATTGATTTCTTGGGAATCTTGACAAATAAGCTGAATCATTCCATTGAATCATTAGTTAAACTGGTTAGGATGCAATTTGAATCTCAAACATGGCGATCTGGTTTAACTCCCACTCCACGAATACGGGAATGGGCCGTGGAATTTAGAGTTCATCCATCCAAAACCATATTTGATGATAGAATCATGCTCAACAAACAATAAAATGCAAAATTATGACTTGATAAAATGTCGACTATGCAAAACTTGCAGCTGCCAAAACTCATTCGACAAACAAAATCCAATCCAATTCTCATTAACTTTCAACAACATGAACAAGGCCGACTACAACCCCCCATAATCACTACTAAATACCATAAAGTAATAAGACGCAAAATGAGGAAGCAAACATTGTATGATTTTTTCCCAACCGTATCCACACATTTTTAGCGGCTCAGTTGGGAGCACATACCAGTACCGTGAATGTTACGAAATCAGCAGCTCAACCCCAAGAGATTATACTGACTATACCATATAACACATGATAACTAATTCACAATACCATTCTAGATAATGCAGAAACAGATGTGAAAGCTTAAAATTTTTGAATCTTCATGAGTTCCTTTCCTGTCTATAACAACAGGGAAATCCTAAAATGTCTTTCATGTCAGTTAAAATCAACATGCTTATGGTTGTCCAAATCACAGTCCAATCATGTTATTAAACAAAAGCAATCAATGCCAGGAAACTTATTTCGTTATCTCAATCACCTCGGATACTGATAAACGGGTGTCAGATGAAATCAAAGGCAGTGAATTCTGGCCTCAGGATTTATCACATGACAGATGAAAAAGGAACTAAGATGAAAAAATATCCAACAAAAGCAAAACATCAACCACAGTGCAATACACTTGATATGATTCTACGTCACGCAGTGATCCATTGTCGGATTCCTTGTTTCCTGCAAAATAAGGAACTCAAATGTAATTTTTACTGCTTGAAAAGTTGTCTACTTCATGATATATGCGACGACGAAATTTCTAAACTAAACAAGTAAGACATTTCCAGATTCACAACAACTTTATCACTGATACTGCAAGCTGTTTTGATACTCATAAACAAGAAGTTCACCCATTCCATCATAAAACCACAACTTTCTGCAGTCATTCTCAAGGCTTAACGAGATAAAACCCTAATTAAAAAGTGCAAAAACAGATTATTTAAAAAAAAAAACAATACCTTTAAATGAAAGCTCAAGCATAAATTATTCTTCATCAGCAGCTGCCTCAACCTTAGGACCTAAAACAAATTCAGAAAAGAAATTTAAAAAAAAAAAGGGAAAAGCGGAGAAAAGGTAAGAGGTATAGGATAGGATACCATGGAGGGAGATGGGGCGATGATCCTTGCCCCAGCCGACGCCGCGAGTGGAGTCAAGGTATTGTTGAACAAGATGACGGCACTTTTGGAGATGATTAACTCCTTCGACGCGGTAACACCAGCGAAGTCTCTCTCTTAAGATCTTAGCCTTTTCGATTTGGATCCACTTTTCTCTAACCAAGTGCTCACGCATTTCCAGCATAGCGACTGGGTCTTTGTAGGGATTGGATGGGTCGAAGTCATCCGGTGGAAGTTGTTCGAATTCTGCCGTCCCTTTCTTTCTCCCCATTTTTTCAGATGTTGAGTTGAGTGTTCTTACGCTGTTCCTTTCGCCTCTACACGCCAATTTATAATCACTCTCTCTTTCCAATTATTTTCACCAAGTATTTTTTTTCTCCATATTTGGGATTACTGTGTTAATTAACAAAAAATCATGAAAAATTGAGAATTATATGAATTAAATAAATTTATATAATTAATTAATAAGTAATAAAGAATATTAATAGAGAAAATATTTTCATTCTCGCCAATATCTTGAAAAGAATGAGAAAACTATAATTCTTTTAGTTAAGAGGCGTTTACGTTAGTTATCTCGTAATCGTTTTATGTCATTTTCTATTAAATATTATAATTTACGACATAAAAGTTATAACAATTAAATTTATGACATTCGTGTCTAGTAATAAGTTATACAAATCGTACATTCCTTAATCAAGCAAGCCAACAAATACACATCTTCGTAATTTCGTCTGAAATCACACCCAAACTTTGTGGCAAGGTTTCTTGGTGGAAAAAACAATCCCTATCTATCATGGACTTGAAGCAATTGGATTGGTCATAACTAAATTAATCTTCCATATGCAGTAATCCTTCTTGAGAAAGCACAACTGAATCCAACAATCATCCTCAAATATGATCAACTCCACTTCACTCTTCATCCACGAGGATAGTTGATCCATTGACAACTCCGACATCCATCAAATTCGCCATTTCATCGTCCAGCAACGTCGGTAGCGGCAAACCCTGTAAAATAGGAAGCAGCTGTGAATACAAATGGGCAATGAATGATTCGAATGGCTCACCATGCTGAGAAATTAATTGGTCGCACAACAATTTTAAGGATGTTGCAGAATTCATACTAAGGCAATGTTTCGCAAAAGTAAGCATAGAGATGATAAAAATGGTGGAAGGATTAAAAAGGTAGAAAAATACACCTCTTCCTGAAGAAATAGTTTTGGCTTGACAGACTTGAGTTTGAAGAAGCTTTCACAAAGACTTCTGAGTTTGCCAACCTATGCGGGATTAAAAAGAAAGTAAGCGAAAACTTTGCAGTTTAAGATTTAGATTTTCAGGGAAGGAGGATTTTACTGTTGTAGAAGCTGGTAGTTTCTTCGTTAAGGAAGGTTTCTCGCCAATGGATGGACCAATACATTTCAGGGTGACAGCTGCATTATTATTATATCGTCAGAATCTTAAATCGTAGTAGTAAATTCCAATGAAGGAATCAGATAAAATTCACCAGTCGTACATAGAAGTCCAGAAGCCATCTTCACGGGTCCTGCTGTTATAACTGAAGGTTTTTCATCCTCAATGCCATGAAACTCCTTGAGCTCAGTAAATCTGAAATCAAGTGCAGGTTCTCAGTAAAACAGCACAAATCCTGTTCTAAAGATCACGGGTGAATGAAAGCATGATATTTCAAAAACAAGAGCCTCCAGAGTAAGCAGACATTGGCGCACATAAATAACACTACCTGGGGTGAAGCTGTTTGATTTGATCTGAATTCCCATTTAGCTTTGACATAACTAGGCGCACGTAACTGTCGGAAACAATCAAAAAAATGAAAAAAATCAGTAAGCCAAATGAATGGCAAATAAATAAACTGCTGTCTACAAAGAGTTGTATACCGGATCTCAGATTCCTTCCTTTCACGACGAGTTACCTGAGAAGTTTACTGATAATTAGAGATGCATAAAATATAGTTATAAGATCTCCAAATTAAAAACGTTAGAAGCTGCACTGAGTTGAATTACCTCACCACCATTCAGTATTTCAACTTTAGCTAATCGTGCAATCAACACAAATCTTGGGATACCGCCTCTTCCAGGATCAGTTATCGGATTCTCAGAAAATCTGATATCCTTGGTGTGCATGGAATAAATATACATGTCAATTCAAATAGGAAATGTTGATCACACAGACATCCACACTCGAACGAGCAAAAAAGTTGGCAATTAGGAGGTGAAAGAAAAGTTTGAACTTCAATAGGAATATACATTCGAGTGGACATTTGTTTACCAAACAAAAGGCAAAAGCAATCAGAAAATGAAACTGGCTTTTGCTGTTAATTTTACCACTTCAGTGGCCAGGTTTGCAATCAAGAGATCTTACCACCAATTTAGGAAACAAGTTCAATGAGTCAACAGAGTCCAAATCCTGAATGTCATTACCCCCTGAAGATTGTACACAGTCAACTCAGAAACATGTAAAATCAGACATAACAAACTTTTTGTGTTCAGCTGCAGTTTTTTTTTTTTAAATTTTCCATCTGCTTCAAAATTGACATATATGTCTGGCGTAGCCCCATCATTAGCATGCCAATGAACTTGCAAAATAATATGTTTCATACAAATAAGCAAACAAGGAAGAGGATAAACAGTCATAGGTAATCACCTAAAAGAAGGCAACGCAAATTTTCAAAAGGCGTAGTGTTCTTGTCATCGGATTCCAATCCCGAAAGTAACTTGTGCTTTGCATTTTGATCAGGATAAAATACATGTTTCAAGTTGTTCTTGTTCAAATGAAGTTGCTCCAAACTGAGTCCCAACAAAGTTATAATCATAAGAATCAAGTCAACTGAAACCTAAACAATTAAAATGCAGACACACCTCACCTTTGCAGTAAAGAAAGCTTAAGGACCTCATTCCAGTCAACTATATTATTATCTTCCAAATTCAGAAGTCGCAAAAAATCAAACCCTCGAACCACTGATGAAGACGTTGGCTGGAAAAAAGTGGAAAGAAAAAGGGATGAAATCATCAGAGTATACAGCGTAAACAAACATGGTTAATGATCATATTTGACATCTCTTTTCAACATCACTATAGTCTAGATCAGACCAACTAATGCAAAAAGGGCTATCCCTTCACACAGTCAAAGGTCAGTAGATCCCAATCAAACCCTTTTTAACACTGCTTCAGGAAAGGATAAACCTATGTTCCATTATACCTTTCTCTGCCTTTTAGCTAAGATCAAAGTCATTTACCGCTACAAAATTACTGATTTTTGGATCTGTTCGTTTACACTTTGATCAAAAAGCCTAATATAAATAAGTTCGACATTTATCCTTAAAAAAAAAAGACTTCTTGTATTTGCTTTTTGATCACCGTGTGTTTTAAGTAACAACAATGACCACATTTATCCAATACAGGCATAATCATATTGAAAGTTGAAACAATAAGAAGAGTCCAATGTTTTAATACCTCAATTGTGCTTATTCCATTCCCCATCAGATGTAGCTCTTTGATTACTGGCAAGAAATGCTTAAGTGCTTCAACCTGCATTATCAAAAATACCATGATTTGATTTCAAATGATGATGGTGTAGAGTAATTAACATACTAATAGTGACACATTAGCCAAAGGTAGAAACGAACAAACAAGGAAAACACAGTGAAAGGCTAAACACACACACATCCATGCTTAACATTAGCTCACCTGAGTCCAATTTAAGCCAGTGTGGTTAAGAACTAAAATACGGATATTCTTGAGCAGTGGAAGCCCAGAAATGTCTGTAGACAATAAGTTGTAAGACAAATTAAGGGCTGAAAGGTTTGGTAATTGTTCACTGATGGTCCCAATGTCCTACAACATACATAAAACAAAGAAGTTTATACAAAAGATTATAATTAGTCAACATAATACAAACTAAGGGAATCAGACCAAAATTATAAAAAAAAAGGTAAAATAACTGAGCATGCAACACCTTACTAAAATGCAGCAGAATCATCTTCCTGTTTTAAGTCAGATCATTACCAGTAGTTCTATATCAGCTAATCAATCAAAAGTGAAAACGCCCACCCTTCCGTAAGCCATAGCTTATATACAAACTCATCATAGAATTTACAGAATATATAACACTTGATGGATTTAAAACCCAACGTGATAAAAAAAACAAAGGGAAAATCCGTAGAATGCCATCCAAAATGAAAGTAGCATGATCAGGATAAGTTGAGGAAAAGAACCTTCCACTCTGAAATTAAGTTTCCAGTCAAGTCCAGATCTTTGAGGTCTGCCACAGAAGCAGAACAAATACAGCAACAGTAAAATATTTTTACAATACTTACAGGCCGAATATAATTGTACCAACGACTCAAACGAAGTAACAATTAACAGATAGCATTTTCGATTTTAACTATTCGACACTCAAATATATAACAATATCACATAAGCAGAAAAGTAACAAAAGTGTTCTGAAAAACACAACTCACTAGGCACCACAGCTTTGATTTCTCCGGAAGATCCAGGATTAGCAACACCCATGTAACTCAAAGAAGCACCAGTCATTTCCTCGAATCGACTCAACTTATCTTGAATCGCATCCATACCCACCAATTCAACCGCCACCCGTCTATTGGTAGCTGATAGCACATACATATCATCTGCACATTCACCAAAAAACACAAATTAGGGCTAATTCAGATATAAAACACAAACCTAATCAATACCCTATGTTATTTTCAGTATCTTTACTTTAACAATTGTGCAAATGTCCTTTATTTATCAACAATTCACTTAACACTTGTTTAAATTCCATAATACAGTGAAACCAAGACAAGAATAATTGAAAACATGGATCAAAAAGATATAACAAAAATCAATTACCACGGTGTTGTTGAGTAAATTCAGGTTTATATCTAGCCTTAAGAGCTTGAACAAACGAAATTCCAGTGCTCAAACTTTGAGGACGAATGAATGACCCTGAATTTTGGGATTTAGCATCGAAGTAACGTACTCCGTTGAGAGAACCGTCGTGTTTTCCATCAGCATTGTCCCAATCCACACCAATCCAGCTGCCCGGATGACCTGCCAAGTTCCCTATGTATTTAATTGTTCCGATTCTGGTAGGATCACTAACAGAGTGCACTCTCAGACCTACTTTCAGGTTATTGGAGTCTGTGGAGTTTTGCATTTTTGGGTAGAACGTCGGTGGAGAGGAGAGCGGATGATGAGTGCTCGATAACAGTGCTGGAACAACTCATTCAGACGCCTCAAATTTTACTATAAACTATGAAAGATCCCTCTAATTCTATTGTTCATTTTTTACTGTTTGAATATGCATCTTGGTCCACTTCTATTCCAATCATTTAAAAAAATAATCACATTATTTTATATGTATTTAATACATCCGTCTAAATATATAAATAATAGAATATATAATAAAATATAAAATATTTTATATATTTTTAGATTTTTATAATTAAAATATAATCCAAATAACTACACTTTATTCTTAATTATATAGTATTAATTATTTTACTAATTATATATTTTAAAATATAATAATTACAAATGCATATATATTTTATAGAAAATAATTATATCTTTAAGAGACTGGTTGAGATCGGACAAGAATAAGCTTTATATCTTTTCAGTAGGACGAATATGAAATATAAATTTTATAACTCAATGAATCACGAAACAAAAAGAGGACAGAGAAAATTATATTTTTGTATTACTGCTGCTAGTACAACTTATTTGAATAATAACTAATGCATTTTGGTTAAGTTTCAAACAAAAATCTGAAACATTATCTATTTTATCTAAGACATACATTATTAGATGTTAGTCATATTACCACCAAACACATAAATTAATTGGCGTGAAATTATTTTAGCTTAAGCTTAGATCGAATTAGTCTTAAATACCCAGATAACTCAGACAAAAAAAAAGTCATATTTCATTGTTTCTTTGAGAGGAGACTGCCATCAACGAATAGTCAACACCAAACGCACAACTGCTTTTATCCCCAAAAAAAAACTGTAAAAATTACTTCAAATTATTTTTCATTAAAGACACTAGAAAACATTTTGAAGGCACATTTTGATTTCTTGAAACAGGAAGCAAGAATCTCATAGATCTAAAAAGCATTGCCAAGACGATATTGAAATCATCTTCTTCATGGAAACCCAAACCTGACAACAGAGAACTTAGTCTTTGTCAAACAGAGTCAAGTATAAATTTCAGCATTCAGTTAATTTTCAGTCTGCTATGGAATACAGAAGAACAAGTAACTTCGGTGAAATCAACAGTATCAAAGCAGCAGATGGAGTGGCTACTGAAACGAATACGATGACAAAACCCACATATCTCCTAAATAACAAAGCTCCAAAAACATTGGTTGTATCACCCAACAACGTTGAAAGCCGCATAACGTTAGTATAAACAGTATGTGTTCTAGTCAGAAATTAAAACTAATTTTACAGCGAGTGCAGTTGCGTCAATGTTCTTGTTCAGCTGTCACTCGTTAACTTCTCGTCTGTTGCTACTGCTTCTTCTACGCATATCTTTTCCTCGGCAATCACAGCCGGACTAGTTATAGACCCACGAATCTGTGAATTTTGTGCCAGAAAACTAGTGCTTTAGTTCAGAAAATGACGAATGTGAAAATAACAGATTTCAAAAGTAAAAAAAAATTACCATGGCTGGTGACTTCGAGGATGGAGCATCGCTAGAAAGATGCGGTAATGTCTCTGATGGCCTGTGAAACAATAGATGAGCAACGGATCGGTCTATGGGATTCGTATCAGTTTCCATGTCCATAAATCCACTGCCCCTGAACAAACCGAGCTGCCATCAATTAACATGCAACAAGAAAAAAAAACATTTCCATAACATAAAGCAAAAGCAACTCTTTTGGAATTGTCCGTACAGTTGTAGCAAGCTCATGGACATAAACAAAAAATGCTTCAAAATGAATGACATACAAAACCACAAATAAATGAGCCAGATATCTTTATTACAACTATGTCTCTGGCGCATAAATAGCAACCTCAGATTCTTGAGTCATCTGAAGCGGACATAGTTTTAGGCAAAAAGAAAATGAACACTCAAAACTAGGATGTAGGATGAAGACTAGTTTACTATGACGGTCGAAAGCTCTATCTATAGAAAGAATAACAGTAAGCCTGTAATGACATACTTGTTTGCTTCTTCTGTTGTCAGCGCACCAGTAACCTCTCCATCATCTTTCTTGGCCACATTTGTATCCTCACAGTTATGCCGTTGTTCTGCACTCCTAGCCAAGCGATATAGACTATCCCTTATACATAGCTTTGTTCTGATATCCAACTGCATAGACATGGTAAGTCAGATAATATCCTATGTCAAAGATTCTTGTGATAAAAGAGAATCAAATCAGCTGTAGTCTATCACAAATATTTAACTATGATCAACATCAACAATAACAGTGATATATCGATATACCTATTCTAGTAGCATTTCTCCAATGTTTTAAGGTTATTATTCCATATAGTAAATTTTACTACCACCACACCTGTTCCATGACTTGTTGAAGCTGCTGAAAACTAGTAGCCTCAAGTGATATTTCATCCAAAACAGAACTGACACATGAGCTAGCCTGGACAGTTGAAGAATCTAATTCTGCCGGAGTCCCTGAGTTAACTCCTTCAATTTCACTGTGACTTTCAATGTCATATTCTGACTGGAGAGCTTGTTTCTGAACAGGATCATAAAATGCTGGGCTTGCCATATTTCCATGTTTGAAATTTCTCGCAAACGAGGGCTGTAAACCTTGTGAATGATAAAACTTCTCTAACTTATCATTTATCCGCACTGCAGAACCGTGGGTGCTCTCCATGGATTGTGCTAAATTTGATGCATATGATGACTCCTTAGCAGAAGATGGGTGGACATCATTCTCAGATTTGGCACCAGTTTGAGTTGCAGATACAGAAATTTGATCAGATATGTTGTGCTCCATTTGCCCAAATGGAGTGCACGATTCCATGTAGGCAAAGGAATTTTCCCTGGTGTTCTTTTCATGTTGCTGAAAACCAGAAATAGGAAAAACTTGTCTCGTCAAGCCTCCAAATGGATTCTTCACATCTGCAAATGTCTCCAAATTGCCATCATGCTGGAAGGAACCACCATTTTGAAGGTTTAGATCTCTTCTCCTTCCTTCTAGCTGGGTTTCGTGCCTATGCTGCTTTTTCTTCCAATTGGCCTATCATGTAACCAAAAAAGAAAAAATCAATACATGACTCAAACAATGATTGGTTAACAGGCCGCCAGTGCCTCTCTCCATCCAAAATAGAAAGAACAGATAAGTACATGTCACAAACAACTAGACACAGCTAGCTAAACCCATTTAAAGTAAAATTTAACTCAAAAACGAAAATCAATTGCAAACATTTTCTGACAAACGTTAGCAGGTAAATAATTTAAACTGCTCAGGAAGTCGGTTTGCAATGTTGATTAATGAAACAAATTTGCCTCATTTGAAAACATGAAAACTCTACAAACCTTTCCATTCAGCACTAAGTCAACCTTACTTGCAGTTTTAACATTCGATCCATTGAGGCATGAAAAGTGACCAAGAGCAGAATGGTCAGTGCAACTGATAGTCTTGGTACTTACTTTATTAACAAGAAGATTCTTCTTCTTGGAATCATTGATCAATGGACTAGAACTATTTAACCTAGAAGCTGCACTATGTTCTGATGCATTATTCAGTGCACTTGATTCAGAACTTGAAAGCTTGGAACCTAATTTTACCGCATCATCAGATGCTTCAGCAGAATGAGAGGATGGAAACCAGCAGAAGTCATCATCGTTGTTAAGACTCCCCAGCCCAAAAGTTGAATCACAGCTTCTGCAGTATTTAACAATAAAAAAGAAAATTAACATCTACAGGCACAGGCAGGCAAAAGAACACATACGAAAAGCCAATATATACACATCTATAAAACAAGATAGAGAAGAATTTATGATAACTGCAAGTGAATCAGACTAATTTCAAAAAAGAATCACCAAATGGAATGAAAGTTTGTGCAGTACCTAAACATCCTGTCAACGTCCTCAAAATTTCCTATATCATCAGGCCACTCATAATACAATAGATCACTTCTTTCTTTTTCATCTCGACCATTATCGAGGAAACCAAGATCACTTTCTGTCTGTGAGATCTCACTGTGTGGATAATGATATGTGTTATCATCACCTGCTGCACATTTATAACCCATGACAGCATCACCAGCTGCACATTTATAACCCATGACAGCATCACCAGCACTCAAATCATTGGCACCTGACGCAATGTTCCCTCTATCTAAACAATGGCTTAACATCCTTGTTTCTTCTGATGCCATTCGGGTGACTTCTTTAACTGTGTTATTATAGCAGGAAGTATGAAGCACAGCATCAGGTGAATGAGACCAAAAATCTTTTTCTAACATTTTATCTTGCTTGATTGCAGTAAGTAGAACAATTTCCTCTTTTCTCTGAGTACTGAGACTGTGTGATTCGTCAGTGTTATTTGCAAAATCATTTAGTCCATCCCGTGATTTCCTATAACCATGACTTTGAAGCCCGAAATGATTCTCATACTGATCACTAGGATGAGGAACTATATGGTCATCACTCTTGCCAAATTCATCCCATACATTATCTTCTAGCTGTAAAATTAAACAACAAAATATAAGTGGACCACTGTATCACCAAAAAGAAGAAAACTAAAATCTCAGCTATCAATTTCCACTGACATATAAACAAGAAGAAAAATCAGCTTATGCTACAGTATAGGCTTGTGAAAGGGATGGAAGGCAACAGAAAGATAAAAGCATGCTCCCTTTTGAAGTGGATATATAAATTTGAAATCCCAGATTTAATTTAGTATGTTCACCAATAGCAGCTAAATGAAATCAGGGATATTGAGTTTCCTAGGCCAAGAAATGCATCATGAGTGATAAAAAATACGGCACAATTGCTCATGAGCAAACTCTTTTTCCTTTACTCT
Organism: Breynia disticha f. nivosa; assembly: GCA_948193385.1. Lineage (NCBI taxonomy): Eukaryota > Viridiplantae > Streptophyta > Magnoliopsida > Malpighiales > Phyllanthaceae > Breynia > Breynia disticha. Next base: position 4,824 of record CANYCX012398871.1, on the reverse strand, counting down.
ATCAATATTGAGCAGACTCCCAATTGTACCGACGCATCTAGAGAGAATCCATAAGTTACAGAAAATGATTTACAATCTTGCGAGGGAATACCAACCTTAAGTCATATCCCTTTCTCGATTCCGTCTTTTAGTTCTCATCTATTTTAATTGCATGCTAATTGCCTTATCTTAGCGTCAATTTTTTTCACATATTCACTAGTGCTACTAAAAAAGCCAAGTGTCATTTCCAACGTACACAAGCCACCTAAAAGAGTCCACTATTCTCCACAGTCACATCAACTTAACAACCCTCATATACCACTTGAACTCGACCCCTCCTGAATAAAATATATAATTTCTTTTATCCATTGTCACACAAACTGTCTGCATTTATCATGTCATTTAGGTCTGTGGTAATGAATTCTCCATGCAAGAACGGTTCCAAGATAAGAAAAACAAATGATCAACAACTCTAGACTGAAAATATTTTTAAGATATCCACATTCAAAACATGGCTTTCATATTCATCCACACTGTAAAGTCAAACTGGACATGTTTCGTAATCTATTCTTAAAATTCGAAATGTCATGGTTTTCACGCTTTTCAAACCATCGAAGAATGGTTTGCAAATTATATTTCGCAAATGATGGGCCAACTACTTCACTAAACTTATCAACAGTTGATAGAGAATGGAATCTAGAGTTCCAGACAAGACTAAATTTGAGTAGATTTTATCAACTTGGTCACATCACAACTGCACGATGAAAGAACAAATAATGGCAAAAAAAAAAAAAATCCAAGCAATCCCTAACTCGTATAAGCACAAGTCTGACATTCCTCCAAAATTTTTTATCCACCACTAAAGACACAAGCTTTTTTCGGAGTTAATGTCATCGTTAAATTCCAATGAAATCAAGCAACCTCGCTTCAAGTTCAGAAGTCAAAATCTCAAATTAATTCCTCATTGCGAATACTTGGTTTACAGAAAGTAATATGCTAAGAATAATCAAAATTGAAGCCTAAAATTTACTCAATCTAATATAACAACAAAACGCCACTAATTTCATATTCTTTTATTTTTTTAACTTATGCTACTAATTTCGTTTCATTGAATAACATGACACAAAACCTAATCTTAAGCATCAACACCGATCTGGTTTCTACACAAAACAACATCTTAGCCTGATAAGTAACTACTGAAATGATCATTTACTAAGCATAATCTACAAATCTCTAGTTCATTTCTCAGCAAGAGATAAATTAATAACTTTAATAACGAATATTGAAGCGAAAATAGTTTATAAATAGTAAAACGACAGCGTTTCAGATAATATGATAATATAGAACAGATCTTCAAGATAAGACATACCTGAAAACCGGAAACCTTATTCCAACAAAAACCGAATTTATTTTTGTTTTCTTCGAGAAAATCACAACAAAAACGACAGCAGCTTCGACTCAGAGAAGAGAAGAAGATAATAATCCAGCAGAACAATAAGAAAAACAGTTTAACCTAACAAGCGATCTGTGGAGCTTTCGAGAGAACTCACTGTATGTATATATCTCTCTCTGTGTATGTTTTAAGGAATATTTTAAAGAGAAGTATAGGAGGCAGGCGAAAGTTGACACGTGGCGAGGAGAAGTAAAGGAGTTAGCGTTAATATATCAGAACTGGTGGACGAGAGGGAGGGATGAGATCCGATCACTTTCGTTGTTGTGATTGGTCCACGTGTGATGGTGAGGGTTGTATGAGTGACACGTGTGTTTGCGAGAATATTAGTGGCGTTCACGTGGGGAAGTGGGTGACGTCATTTTTGTAGGTAGGCTGTGAATTTTGGAACTTGTTGTTGGGAGTATTTGGTATTCCTGTGTGCGTTGGCTTCTTCCTATGCGTCTGTCCCGCCTTTTCTACTTTTGTTTGTTTTCGATTAATTATGTTTAGGATTAACCCTTATTTTTAGCGCGTTGATATTAATATTACCATAGTTAATTCGGTGATCGAACTGGAAAAATTGTCGTCGGAAAAAAATTAAATGGTTGGTTTGTTTGTCGAAAAATTGCCGTCGAAAAAAAATTAAATGGTTGGTTTGTTTGTCGAAGTGGAAAAATTGCCGTCGGAAAAAAATTAAAAGTTGAACCATGGTTCAACCGGTGACATCTTCGAATGTTAAAGGGGTGTGAGTGATAGGACGGAGGTTCGAATTACACATCCAACAACCCACCTGTGTTGGACGGGTAATTATGCCAAGCACACAGGAGAGGGGTTGGGGGTATTGGGCCATAGCCCTGTTAAAAGAGTGGTGGGCTGGGCCCAGGCCTCTACAGTTACCATTGAGTTCATTGTTAGATATGTCTAAAGAATACAATGAGCTCAAATTACCAATGGAAGGGGAACAACTACCATTGAGCTTATTTTGGGACAGGTTTAATATACTCAAATTTGGGAAATATGATCCAAACTGTTTAGGAAATTGACCGCTAAAGTAATTGCTTGAGATGTCCATAATTTCCAAATTCAATTGTGAATGAGTTGGCAATTTGATGATCCCTGACAAAGAATTATTCGATAAATAAAGTTCTTCAAGTTTTGAATTATTCTCTAATAGCCAATGTGGAAACTCTCTTATCATTTTATTGTGATTCATATCAACTCTTTGCAGATTATGTTGGCTGTAAAGAAATTTGGGCAAAATTCCTCCGCATCCATTACATCTCATATAGAGTTCTTCCAATTGAAATTCTGGAATCAAATTATGCGACTCTATCTCCATATATAATTCATTTCCCCAGATTCCCAAATGATAGAGATTTGAACAATTGTAAAATGGAAGAAAGGAGATTGGAATTAAAAAGTTATTGCCATCAAGATCTAATTATTGGATGGAAGTGGTTAGGTTGAGAGGAGATGAAGAGGGATTTCCCACTAATGAATTTTTAGACAGATCTAAATATTAAAGGGATGTCAAATTTGATAGGCACGGAGGTAATCTGCTACTGAGATTGTTGTGACTCAAAACTAAAGATTCGAGATAGTTGAGGTTGCATAGACCTGAAAAATGAGAATTCATTTGCAATTAGTAAATCAGCGTACTATTTCGACCTCAAATTGGGATCACATGTTGGATTTGAAAATAATGAATTGGTCTGTTGGCATTGGCTACAACCAATTTGATTAAATGTCTTCAAAAAGTTAATCACAAATTTCAATTGTTAAAAATTTAGTTTCTATTTTTGCATTAAAAGGTATCGAAGTTGTTTTTGCTATTTTACGAGACATTTGTTATTTTGGATTAATTTGAAAATTATTTTCAATGGTTTTGTCATTTTTTAAAAAGTCGATCATTCCACTTATGACAATATAGCTACTTACGATTTCATTATTGTATTAATTGCCAGCTTAAAATTTCATATTGTGTATATAGTATTATTTTACTATTTAGGAAAGTTAATTAAAAAGAATGAACGGAGGGAATAATCATCGTCAATTTTTGTTCCTCACCATAACAAAACACATTCAACTTTTTTTAAAAATACGTCATGTTACTTTTTTTTTCTCTTATTCATGAATTGTTTGAATTTTATTTGAATTACTTATTGCGTTTTAATGTTTGTAAAAAATTAATTATACTTTAATATGAATATATGTGAACTTTGTAGTACATTAATAAGCTGTTTGTTTTTATAATATTCGTGAAATTGAGTTTATAAACGTATGCAAACTTATCAAAATTTAAATTTAATTTGTATATTAAAAAATCTATTAAATTCATCACAACTTTTTTTTTGAAATCAAATTCATCACAACCTAGTCGTTGTAAAAGAAAATAACCTTGGGAATATGTGTGAAATGCATTGCAAGAGCATACAATCATATCATATAAATGATTCTAAAATGAAACAACTATCTTTCAAAGTTACAATTACTTTAGTGAGAAACAAAATTACCTTTCAGGTTGTTGTAGCTTATATCCAATAATTTCAAAGACGAAAAGCTACGTAAAGATGGTAAAATATTAATGTTGAAATCGTTTTGAGATTAATCAAGATATTTCAACTTGTTCATTTCTGGTAATCTTTCAAAACCTACAAGAAATTAAGAACCAATGAGGTAAACGTAAATGAACAACAAAGAGAAATATTTTTATAGTTAATTAGATGGAGATAAATGCAACAGAAACATGTTGATTAAACAAAAAAAAATGTAAGAGACAAACCAGTTATATTGTTGTCACTCAACCGTAACTTTTCCAAATTCTTCAAAGATGTTAACTCTACCGAGGAAAAGAGCAAAACAATTAAATTTATTAGTAAAAGTAGTTGATTTTGTTGGAAAATGAAAAAGTGGAGAAAGTGGGTTTGTCCCACATTGAAGAAAAAGAGGAGAAAAGATGTGTATATATGTAGAAATGTGAGGTTTAAGAACAAGTCAATTGGTTTTGTTCAAGTTAGTTCTCACACTTCTACATATTGCACTTTGGTCCTCTCGAGTTCGACAACACAGCAACACTCCCGACTACGACCCATCACGCAGGCCCGAGAATTTCCAAGATGGTATCAGAGCCCGAGCCCAAATCGGCGGGTTTAATAGCCTGACAAAGATCCTGAACGAGAGACCTAGAAGAAGCCCGACATGAGAAGCTCATCATGAATCGGTGCAAGGTCAAGAAAAACCTGAGGCCCAAGACCTGAAGCCCAAGGAAGAAGGCTCAGTGAGGAAGACCCGGGTAGGAATTCAAGCCAAAGTAAGGAGCACAAGCCCAGGCAAAATAGCGGAGAACCTGAGGCCTCTGAGGCTCGAGAGCTTGAAGTGACAAAGTCCAGACGGAAAAATTGCAAGTCGCAACT
>CANYCX012398829.1:0-19103 GCA_948193385.1 Breynia disticha f. nivosa | reverse complement strand
TTTCATCTTCTTTTGTAATAGAAATAGTCCATAACAAATTATTTCTTACAGGTATCAATTGTTGTAATTTGTAGAAATGACATTTCAGAATGATTTTTGTTGCACAACAAATTACAAAAAAATTATTTAACTTCCAGATTTAGTTTTAAGGATGATGCTTTACCACTTTTTCAGCATCTCATATTTTTTTGTATGAAATGATTTTAAGCTTTTCCTCCTTAAATTTGCAAAGGGTTGCTAGGTACGACTATCTCCAACCAACCACTAAAAAATACAGTAATTTTACTTAAAAATACAATAAATACAATATTTATTTTATTTCACTCTAATCAATTTTATTCTATTTTTAATATTAAAAAAATATTTCAAAAATATTCATATATAATTTATATTTTAATTTAATTTAACAATACAAATAATTAAATAAATATTATATTATTTATATTCAACTAAAAAATAATCTAAAAAAATAAGTATACAAATATTTATTTTAATAAAATTTTATTATATTAAAATTAGTTAATAAATTTATACTAATTATATATATATATATATATATATAATTATAATTTTAAAATAAAAAAATATATAAAATGTTTACTACAACACCCCTTGTGTAAATGGAGGGGTCGGTCGGACCCCCATTTACTCTAAATTATGTCAACCCACACAAAAATAGTGTGAGTTAGAAATGGCCAAGTGCATAATGTCCATTGTAACGTCCATGTATTTTATCAACTTGATGAATTATTTTAAGACATAAAACTTTTCTATTATAAAAGGTTGTGCAAAAGAATCTCCTATTCTTCCATCAAATATTCGACTTTTTCACGAATACTCAGTTTCAAATACCCATGGATTTGTTTTTTGCTGTCTTCCGCACATATTTAAATATCATGATTTATTTATGGCCATGGTATTTAATTTCACAGAGTTAGGGTAAAGGAGTGAAAATTTTTTACATGATAAGAAGATTTGTGAACATATCTGATTTTAGTTTAAATATGCAAAAATATCACTTTACTAATTTTGTGTCTTATTTATTCAGTGCAATGTTTTCACATTCATGTTAATTAATTACATTTGATCTTCTCTTTTACAATTAATTACTTTCTTTACTTTTTAATTCACTCACTAATTATGAATTTATTTTTTCAACGTTATCATTTCTATATTGTTTTTTCTCTTTTTATTATCTTTTCGAACAAGACAACAATTATGAAATGTTCGGATATGTTCATTCATGTTCATACATGTTCTTTATATAATTTTAGAATTTCGTTTCTTTTCAACACATATAAACTCAGATGGACATTATTGAACATTTCAATGATGATCAAATGATTTGATTTGTTTTAATATTAATATATTTTTAATGGTTTTTGTGTTTTTAATTTTTTATAGCTTTAATATTAATGAATAACTATGTTCAAATTATATTATTTTGTAGTTGTGATATCTTCAAATTTAGTATTCAATGAACGTAAATGAACATCAATTCATAATCAATGTTCAAAAAATATGGTTGATTGTTGTTTTGTTTCTAACTTTCATTAACTACGTCAAACATAAATGACTATAAATTAACATATTTTAATAATCTATGTTTAAAACAGTATGATTATTTGTTGTTGTGTAATTGATCAAACATTTATGATTGTATAAACATTCAGTGATGTTCTTCAGTGTTCAAAGTTTATTAGTTTGTTGCAGTTGTTGTATTTTTAAATTGGTACTCAATGAACATTTATGAATAAAAATGAATTTCAAACTATAATTGATGTTCAAAACAATATGTTTGTTTATTGTTTTTATTTTTAATTTTTGTGTATTGCGCTTATAAATGAACATCATGTTATAATCAATGTTCAAATCAATATGTTTTTTTTGTTGTGTAACTTATCAAATACTGATAATCATATAAATATTTAATGATGTTCATAAATATTCAGTATATTTTGAAAAAAAATATTAAAATCAAATCAAATTACTTAAATATTCAATAATGTTCATTCGTGATCTATGTCCATCTGTGTTCAAGCAAATAAAGTTTTGAAGCTATATAAAGGAAATACATGAACATTCACGAGCATTAACTTGTTTTTGTCTTTGTCACAAAGAGGATAGAAAGAAAAAAGAGGAAAACTAATTTAGAAACAAAGAAAAAATATAGAGAAAATAAACTTAAAATTAGTGAGTGAATTAAAAAAGAAAAAATAATTAATTGTGAGAGAGTAAATTAAATTTAATTAATTAACATACATGTGAAAACATTAAATGAGAAAGAAATTGAATATATTTTTATATATTTAAACTAAAAATAAAACATATTTATAAAAAAGTTATAATATTTGAGCATATAAAAATAAATTACTCACTCCGTCACATAAAAATAAACATATTTAGAATTTTACAGTTTTTAAGAAAATGATAGTTGTAGTAGTTAAAATTAGTTAAATTATATGTTGTTCTTATTATGCCCTTAATTTTTTTATTAGAAAACACTCTATTAAAGAAATTATTTTATAAATAAGGTTAAAAATATCAATACAATTATCATAAATGAACTTAAAATAATAAATGTGACTATATAATAGGACGTTGTATATAGAAAGTATATCTATTTTTAAAATACGGAGGGAGCAAGAGCAGCATGATAATAAATATTTTTTAACAAAATAAAATTCTATGGTAATTCTAAAAGAAAAATAGTGGTAAAAATTTGAAAAGAAGGAGGGAAACCCAAAAACCCTCTAAAACCCTAATCAACCAGAAAATTGAAAAAACACCCCTTTTCCTTTTCTTCTCCACAAAACCTCTCTCCCCAACTCTACAACTCTTCCTTATTCATTCACTCACTTCTTCTTCACTGCGGTCTCCATGGCAAGGCTTCTCCGATACGCTTCGTTTTTTAAGCGACCTCTTTATCCTCCTCTAGTATACTTCTGCTCTAACCTTCATTTCCTGCTTCATATTTGGTTTCCATATATTTACGACTTACACACCTTTTTTGTTTATTTTTTCCTTTTAGGGACCAAGGAAGGACACACTAAGTGCTTCTCCTCATATTTGCTATTTTTCCTCTAAAGGTATCGTTATGCTAAAGTCACCATCTTTCTCTGTTTTCGCTTTTTTTTTTCCTTTATAGAATTGCGCATTTTCAAGTAAATGTTGTTTTTTTTTGTTGAATTTTATCTTGGACAAGTTATTTTATTTTGTTTTAACACATGGACGTTTTGATTTTGAATTTTTAAAAAGTGGTGAATTGTGTGGTTTGTGAAGGTAAGAGGAAGTCAAAGTCAGATAGTAGTGATAGTAGCGAAGAGGGTATGTCTAAGAAAGAGGTAGCCCTCCAGCAAGCTTTGGATCAGATTACTAGTGCTTTTGGAAAGGGCTCTATCATGTGGTTTGGTAGGGACGTTCTGGTTGTTTCTACTGGCTCATTTGCTCTGGATATAGCTCTTGGCACCGGTGGACTTCCGAAGGTATGCGTAATTTCTTTACTGCAGATTTTTGATTGAGGAAACCTGTGGCCCTTGAAACAATTTTAGTTTGAATAATGGTTACTTATTTGAACTTAATTTCTACAGGGACGTGTTATTGAGATATTTGGTCCAGAGGCTTCAGGGAAAACCACTCTTGCTCTGCATGTAATTGCTGAGACGCAGAAACAAGGAGGTTTACTTTTTTTTTTCTTAACCTTGCTGGCAATGTTAAATCTAATTGAACCCATACACATGCTCATTGCGCCACCCATTTTTTGTTGAATACTTGGATTCTGGAGTTGCTGGCTCAGCTCTTATGTGTTTTATCTTTATGGATGTTAGAAGCAAGACACGGAACAGAAGTAGTTGGCACAATATGGTAATGAGATTTTCTGTCGTTCTGCTTTGAATGCAGTGGCGGACATGTTATCATGATTTTAGTCCTTTTTAATGCGATGTGAAGCATCATGAACACCGATTTGAGGGTAAATTATCTTGTTGAACTTTACAACTGGTTGAGTATGTGCATTGAGATGCTCATTCTTTTCTTCAGGAGTTTGTGTCTTTATTGATGCCGAGCATTCTCTTGACTCATCATTGGCCAAAGCCATTGGAGTTAACACCGGGAACTTGCTCCTTTCACAACCTGATTGTGGAGAACAAGCTCTTAATCTCGTGGATACGCTGATTAGGAGCGGCTCTGTTGATGTTGTTGTTGTTGATAGTGTAAGTAAGCTCACTTGATGTTCCTTTTCCTGTGTGATTCAAACTCATGACCTTTTATATATCTTCAGACCAAGTTTGGTTTTTCTAATTGGAAACTGTTTTCTTCTCGCATTTCTTTTCTATTTGTCTTGGCCAGTGGATCCTTATATTTTTTGCCTTCTTTATTCTCAGTGAAATTCTAGTTTGTACATCATTTCTAGATTAGATTAGTTGGATTGGATGGTACGCCAAACCGAAATTGCATAATCACTTCATTTTTTTATCCTTCAATTTCACATTCTGATAAACGTCAGGTTGCTGCTCTTGTGCCGAGAAACGAGCTTGATGGGGAGATGGGTGACGCTCATGTGGCATTACAAGCTAGATTGATGAGTCAGGCACTTCGAAAGTTGAGCCACTCTTTGTCATTGTCACAGACAGTTTTAATATTTATAAATCAGGTATCGTATTTGTCCCTTGGCAATTTAGGTTGTTTGTTGTATTATCATTAGTCCCTAGGTAATATTTATAAACCAGGTTCCCTATAACTGAACTGATATTCTTTTTCATCCTGAACTTGTGCTGATCTTTGGTATTCTAGTTGCTCATAGAGACTTGCATTTGTTAGAAAAATTAGTGTTGTCTGAATATTCTATCCGATCATCACAGCACCAATTGGTTTTATTGATTCACAGGTGAGAGCCAAACTACAAACTTTTGGATTTGGTGTTCCCACTGAAGTTACATGTGGTGGTAATGCCCTGAAATTTTATGCTTCAGTGCGTCTCAACATAAGAAGAATAGGTCATATTAAGAAAGGCGAAGAGGTATGGCTTCTCATCCAATTTTTTGAGTAGTTCTAGTTGTGATGATGATGAGAATTTCCTTATATTCATCAAACAGTGCTGTGTGTGATATTAAATTACAATAAAAGATTATTTTTGTTATGTCTTGATTTTATGGGATCATGGATGGAAAAATCTTGTAATGCACTTCTTTCAGGGCTTTATGCACTCTGACAATTTTTGGTTTTTTTTCAGACAATAGGTAGTCAAGTTCAAGTGAAGATTGTGAAGAATAAGCTTGCTCCTCCATTTAAAATTGCTCTATTTGAGCTTGAGTTTGGTAAAGGAATATCCCGGGCATCAGAACTCATAGAATTAGGGTTAAAGCACAAATTTATCTCAAAAGCATCGTCATATTACACTTTTAACGGCCAGGGTTTTCGTGGCAAGGATGCCTTGAAAGTTTTTCTAGCACAAAATGGCAATGCGGAGGCAGAACTTATGATGAAACTCAGGGAGAAGCTAACTGAGGGTGAGACGGAAAAAAATCAGAGACAGAGAACATCGATGGAGAAACCGCTAATGAGATTGTGTCTCCTGAATCTACTGATGAAGAAGCAGTTACTGCAGCAGAAGCATAGCTTGTAAATCATCTCAAAACATTGATGGAATTTGTGCAGCAAAGATTCCATGGAATGGTCCAGTTTTCTATTGAATCAAGCAATTCCATCTTGTCACTGAAGAATGTGGGAGATTCTGTCGACGGGAAATGGATTTTCGATTCAAGAAGACCGTTGCAGAAGGTCAGTTATATTATCTACATAAGTTGACAGAGTTAAAATGTTTTCATGATCATGTTATATATGATTTTGTTGCGAAGTTAACGGATGAAAGTTTTTTAGTTAAAAAAGCAGTCGCTGAAATGTACATGAGGCAACAGTTGATCTGTAAAACTTCCCACAGTGAATGTGAATGGGGCGAACTTTGTATCCATTTGGGACTTACAATTCTTTGTTCTGCGGTTTGGCGTGTCTCGTCGTGCTCGGAGAGTGACTGTTGTTTGATGCGCCTGACTTGTATGTTGAAATGAAAACTTTGATATTAGTTAATTTAATTATCTGTATGCATTTTTTACGTTTCAATTAACCATAATTTTAGCCTTCGTCCGTGGGTTCAGCGGTTTCTGCCCTTGGTTTGTGGGTTAGTCCTACCCCTTTCCTAAAATTTTAAGACAAAAAAAATGAACCATAATTTTAATTAGCTAATTAAATTATCTTTATATTTAGATATTTGTATGAATTATTAGAAAATATTTTTTGAATTTTTATTTATTAGTATTACTATATATGTTGGACTTAACAAGTCTGATTATGACAAGTTGGGTAGAACCAGGACTACATTCATATTAGTTAAGTATTTTGGTCTATGATGTAATTGTGTATTACACTAAAACAAATTGAGTAAGTTCACTCGTATAAATAAGGGTTTAAAGGAAAGTTTAATTTCTTAATTTATTTTTTTAAAGTATATATATTTTTCTATGTATAGACTCTTCTCTTTTCCTATTCTTAGTATAGAGAAAACTAAATGTTTTCTCACAGATCATTCAGGAAGTTGCAGTAAGCACAGTTGAACGAATCACTTGCATAACTTTTTTCTTATTCTTTATGATTTGTAGTTGGAGACGACTAGTAACAATATTGTATTCGAAGCATATCACAAATTCTCTTGCACTAATTAGGATAGTGTTCAATATTACACATTTTTCTATTTGATGGAAGCATTTTCAATTCTTCATTTTTATATATTGCTTTGTTTGCCCCTTGATCTTCACTTAAGCATAAAGTTTTTTTTTCCCTTTCTACTATTTTTCATATGTAATTTTTATTTTTATTGTAACTAATAGAATTAATAATTTTAATATGATAACACGATTTATAAACACATACTTATAACATGATACAAATGATACAAATTTTAAATTTTAAATATTTATATTATAAATAATAATAGTAATAAAAAATAAAATGAAAGGGTTACAAAACAATTTAGTGTTTCTAAGTTTAATAAAAAAAAAACCTCCTATAAGCGTGCGGTGGGCAGGATGTTGAAATATTAGAACAACTACCAGCCCGAAGCGTCGGAACCGCATATTATAATCAATCATATATTATGAATATTAGAACAATAGATACGTTTTTTTTGGATGTTGACCATCTTTCAACGTAAAATTGTTCTTAGTTTTGACAGATTTGTGTGGGTCCACCTTCACAAAGGGCATCTATCATAGTCTTCCCTTGTGAATTTTCAGTCAATTTGGGCAACAATTCTTAATTTTTGTTTTGTAAAAACCTTAATATTTAACTATCAACTTCAAATATATTTTATACGATACCCAATTTTATAAGTTTCTCGCAAAATTATCATATTACTATTCTTTTAGATTACTTTGACCGAAAATTCCAGAATTTTTATTAACAAATTGCAAATTCATTCATCAAAATATTAATAGAAAAATTACAGAAAATGAATATTGAAAAACCTCCAACTCCAAGATTGCCTCATTGCTATTTGCTATTAAAATCCCCGGAATCAAAAGTTCCGTTCAAAAAAAAAAACCATAAAGTAGAGTCATGGAGTCACTTTCGCTTCCAAACAAGTCACCATCAAATCATTTTCTTTTTTCCAGTCCAAATTCTTTCTCATAGGAAGAAATTTCGAATGAATTTAAGGGCTCAGATCGATGCAAAAAAGGCAGTGGCGGGCGCCATCAACACTGCTTCTGCTTGAGAGAGGGAACGCTCATGGCGCCACATCACCAACTATTCTTCTGATAGCTTCCTGGAAGGCCGACTCGTCCCATCCTTCTTCCTGTAACTATTGGAAAAAATAACAGAGTTAAGCAGGTCATATCGTTTCATAATCGCCCTCTTTCCTTCCTGCTTCCTACTGTCTAATGTTTTCAAAAAGCTCAACGTTTCCAAGTCTTAGACTGTAATCAATGCTTGAATAATCGAACCTAATGCCACATGTTTTTCTTTGATAATGATGGTCATTATGGAAAAAGTGCGATGTCACGGAATTTTTAGAATGACATATATGAAATTTGAATATTTTGGTGGAAAATGGTTAACTTTTGGTCTAAAAATTCATTTTTTTAGTTAGATTTTACGAAATTCGTCTAAAAATGTTGACGAAATTCGTTGATTTTTTTATAAAAACTAATGGGAAAATTCCATTTTGACAAAACATTTTTTTTTCTGTTGCCAAAAAATTTTCCAATTCGTTAATTTTTTTAAAAAAAAATTTTAGGGAAAATTCCATTTCTTTGACAATTTTTTGTTGAAAAAAATTCCCAACGAATTTCAATCTAAATTTCTGACCAAATTTGTCGGAAATATTGCAGGAAAAAATTATGTTGATAGGATTCTAAAAATTCACTAAACGTAAATGTTCTGAAGAATTTTGTTGAAAATTAATTTTTTAGATTATTGAAAATTTTGCCCACATAATTTTTTCTTCAGATATGACATTGTTTCTTTCTGTAAATCAGGAAAATTAGGAGGCTAATTACGGGATTTTTCTTCTTTGTCGGTCAATTATATTCCATTAAATGAAAAAAAGTAAAACCAATTATATTATGTATTAAGAAAAAAAAAATTCAAATTATTATAATGAAATTACTTAATGTACCTCGATCTGGAGTCTAAATATAAAACGATTTAAAGGAGACGAGTCTCCAAGACGGGTGTTGGCTTCCATGGACGTCAAGGTAACGTTCTCGTCTTGCTTCAAGAACTCTAAAATCCGAATTAACACGTCTGAAACTGGACATTCTCCTCGCACGTTCACTCGTAACTCGACTGCGTCTCGTTGGGAAGTTGATTCTTGTAAATGTGTGACCCCAACTGTTAATCTTTCGTTCGAGTATGTCTCTGCAGAACTTGCTTCTTTAGCAGCAGAAGCTTCCTTAATCAGAAGCTGTGTTTCCAGTTCGTCTTTTCTTTTAATAAGCTCAGAAACTTGATCTTTCAGAATCTTTAAATATTCCCTCGATTGTATTAGAATCGATGCCTTGTCTTTCTGTACCAATCATTTTGTGTTTAAGATTAGATGACATGAAATCACAATTATAAAAAAATCGTTAACAGTTAAGGGGTTGAACAACACACTGAGCGTGTAGCTCAAACCCTGTAATCCTAGCGGCACCAGAGAAGGTCTTCAGACTTTGACTTGTTGGTTTGCCAATTTCAGACGATGTTTGAGACTGCTGCCCTTATTTCGTGGACTAGTCATGCCCTTGTCTAAAATTTTGTAACCACAAAAATAAAGAAAATTGAGGTACCTTGGTTTCAGGAGGAAGGAGAGATCGTAATGCTTGAAAGCTCTCGTTGATCTTTTCTCGCCTTTTACGTTCAGAAATCATATGGTGGAGCTGAGTGCTTGTAGGTCGATTTACCGTCATGTGTTCGCGCCTAGCATTGTTCAAGCTTATGTAATAAGAAATTGCCCGCTTTAACATGTTATGCCGGCGAGAACTAGCCCTGCCGGGAACGTTAGTCCCCAGAGAAGACTGGTATTTCACGAATGCACCATCTCGGACATTCCAACGGGTTGGATGAGGATTATCGTAGGATAATAAATTAGGATTCGAAGTAGAACAAGGAGAAGAAGAAGTAGCAGAAGCAGAAGAGGAAGAAGTTAGAGCTGTCCAAATAGCTCTAGTGATTGCAGCTTCTTCAATTTCCCGGCGGAGCAACTGAAGGTCCCGAGTCGTTGCGAATGCTTGCATAGCTTGTTGGAGAGGTTGAATGGCCTGTTGCTGTTGGAGTGATTCGACGTGGGCTGTTGTTGGTGCTCGGTTATTAATGTTGAAGTAAAGAGGAGAGCTTTCAGGGCTGTCCATTGAGAACGATTTGAGTGAAGAGGAAGAAGAAGAAGGGCGGTTCGGGTCGATTTGGTATAGCATTTCTGCTGTGATCAGTCTCGGAGATTGTCCAGAGAAATCTTCTGGGAACCAACACTTCATCTTGTCTTCCATGTTTGAAATCTAATTTCAACAAGAAACATGCTCCAAATTATATAAGAACTGAACCACCAAACCACTTGAATTTTTTATAATATCATTAAGAAATGATTAATCTTTTCTAGGTTAATTAAATAAGGCGTGCTTACTTGGGTAGCATTGGACCATCCTAGTTCAATTTCACCACTCTTGCACCCCATGAAAGCTGCAGTCTGTGAGTGCGTAAGATCAACAAGGGAAATGATAAATCGTAAAAATGTGTCTGCAACTCTTTTCTAGCTTCTGATTCCAGTAAGAAACAAACCTTACCTTAATCCTTGCTTCCTGCAAAAACAATTACAGCAATTGCATTACAAATAATTCGATCGAACATGCATACAAGAATTGGTTTAAAGCAATTACTTACCTGATAGAACTGTCGCTGCAGATCAGTGGACGCCATTGTTTGAAGGTTGGATTCCTTCAGCTCAACGTAAGGACGGTTGTTTTTGAAAGCTAAACCCGGAACACGTCTGAGAATGAACAACATATTAATCAACAATTAAAAAATTTAAACAAACCATGATATTAATTAATGCAAGTAGCCATACTTATCCACTACAATGAACACTTGTCTCTGATACTCGTCAAAAAGCCTCCGAGCCCGACTTCCTGAAGATGAACTACCTTCTGGGTTGCTGTCTTCTTGATAGTATCCGTGCAACAAATACAAGAAACTGCTCATTTAACGCATAATTAATTTCCTGATTATGTGAAAATATTATGAAATAATTATAATGTTAAAAAGAACTGGAGACATGTACTTAGATGGATGGTAAGACCAGAGACAAATATAAGTAAAGCCAAAATACTGCATTAGCAACCGCAAGTGCTCGGCTCGAACCAGTTCATCACCAAGCGAGAATATTGCGTCCATCACGATACAGCTAACTACTAGCTGTGCCTTGTTTGTTCTTGTACATATTCATATATATAAAAAGTCGTCTGTAACTTCCATATCCATGGTTGAAGTTGAAGATTTCTGGTCCGTTTAAACAGGTTGGTTGGACGATACTGGTATAATAAATATGTACATATGTGTGTGTATGGTCGTTTGATTGAGAAGAAGAATGAAGAGAGAGTGTGAAAAGTAAAGAAAGGAATGAATGAAAGAAGGGTTTGCTGAGGTGGGAAAGGAGATGGAGTTTGAAAAGTATTTGTAGTAAATAGTGAAGAAGATTATAGTTTTAAATAACATTTCTGTGGGAGAGATGGGATGGTGAAGTGAAATGGAAAAAGAAAGAAAACAAATAGAAAAAAGAGCCTACTAGATAAAGAGAGTTGGAAGAGTAAGAATTGTCTGGTGAAGAAGAAGCTTGAAAAGTAGGAGCTAAGGAGAGGAGAGGAGAGGAGGAAGGGAAGAGGACAGGTAAGGTCGCTTGAAAAGTAAAGGGTCAAAGTCCACTCATTCAGATGGCTTGAAATTAGTCGATGGAGGATGGCAGGCTGTCTCTTTCTTCTTCAAAATAAAAATTAAACTTGTGATTCATCATTACTGTTTCTTCCAGTGTTTTTCTTAAACAATATGAATCTTCTGCTTCAGAGTTTCCTGTTAATTGATTTAATAAGCGTAAATATAGACTAAATTATACAAAACTATTTCACTGACGTCAACTCAGTATGCTTAACTTCATGTATAGTTAATTATATTATTGAAGAGTTGTGACAAATTAACAAAATTGAAACATTGATTGTTCAAGTTCGGCTCGGAGTAGTTTAGGACGGTTAAAAGAAGACCGAACTCTTAAAAGAGTCTAATATTATTGGGAATTAGGTTAATTTTTACCTAATATTAGGATCGAAGTTATATTTTCATCAAAATTAAATTTTTTTAGATTCATTTAGTGTCTAAAGCAATGTTATTAAAATCGGATCGGTGATCGAATAGGAAAAGAGAATGGACGGATGGTTCATTAATTGAACCGGTAGTTTACTGATCGAACCGTTAATTTAAAAATAATACAAATAAATAAATATATATAAATATTTATTTTTTAAATTATTTAATTTTTTCTATATTAAAAATTGGTCCGGTTCTCCAATTTTATCGGTTTAATACCGATTTATTTACAGACCGATTTGAATGGTGAACCGGAATCAGACCAGTGACTAGTTCACCGGTTCACCGATTTGACCGATTTGTTCAGTCCGATTTTTATAACATTGGTCTAAAGTACTAATTGATGCCCAAATTTGAGTCTCATTTAGGTGTCTCATTGATGGTAGGTAATATTTGTAATCTAGCAATTATCCAACTTACAACATTAAATTAGCCAAAAAAAAAACTAAAATGAAATAATTTATTAACTGAGTTGAAATTATTGAGTGTATTATGAGATATTTGTATAATTTTACTATAAAATTATACCACTTGGAATTTGATTATAAAAAATGGTATATTATGCTTAAACACAAGCTACATATTAATTGAAGGAGCAAATTTGGTCGGAGTCCCGGTATCTCGACTCACAGGGTCGAGACAAATCCTGTTTGGTGAGGAGTTCAGGGTTGTTAGGTTTCATTCTTACCAAGTTCAGTCTCAATTACCACTGTATCAGGACACGCTTAGTATTGAAGGGGCAAATTAATCGTTATGAATTAGCATCTTTTGTTTCCAAGTTCCTGAAGACAACACGGCAGCAACACAACTGAATCACAAACTAAGCTACACTGTCTCATAACAAAACATACCACAATTTTGCTGCGATTTGCTTAATGGCGTAGGCTGTGTGTCTAGGGAAACTAGTAATATTTCTCTGCCTTCAGATGTTGGAACCGTTGAGATTCTCTTCCCACATGCAATGCCAGATATTGCTCAAGTTGCATTTGGACATTGCAGTTTCACTGACTGCTCGTAATACCCTCCATTGCTACTTGCTGACAATTTCAGAATGCAGTTCTTCCATGGTTATCCTGAGACATCAAACCATTTTGAAAAATTGTTATTTCTTCTTCAAATGTACTGATTTCCGAGACTGCAAAAGTAAAAGCTGTACTAAGGAGTAGAATTTCAGTTTATCTTCGACAAGAAAATTCGGATAAAATTCGTCTAAGTAATGCATGCTTGCAGACTTGCAGTGCTAAATCTGAACAAGAAAATCTTCCAACAAACTGCCACAAGCTATTCAGGGATAAAATGGCAAAAACTGAAGACGACAGTGCAGTCTTGTTAACAGCAGCGGAACCCACTGTTGATGACATTAGTGCAAAAGTATCCTCTAACAAATTTAAACAAGGTTTTAAGACGTGCAGATAAAGAAGCTAATCAGTCATTACCTCGGCAGTGTCTTCATGAGAAAAGATATCATATGACGTTGATTGTGAGATCGTTTCTTCATAAATGTCCTTGCCGGCTTCCATTTCTTTCTGTAATTAATAGCGTAAACAAAAGTTCAGAGGCTTAGCTTTAGCGAAATGATTTTCCAGCAACAGAACATATACGGAGAGGGAAACTGCATACCACTTCAGACTTAACCAACTCAAGTCTCTCCTGTAAATCTGCAATATGATGCTTCAATGCCTGCAAAAGAAGTAGATTAAGTGGAAACAACAAAACAACCTTCTTCCTTGGGCACATAAATGAACACCAGGAAAGTCATTCGGTTTACCTCCCGCCTCTGAAGTTCTACTGACCGAGCCAATGCTTGCCTTCTAGTCAACAAATTATCAGGTTTCAGTTTAATTGGCGGTAAATAATTTTTTCCTCTATAAACAATTATAGCATAACCCTTTGTAGTTTCATCTACAGACACTAATACACCACCACTCTCAGCTTCCAGAGAAACTGCAATTTGCTTGACTTGTGCAAAGCTCTTGCCTTTGACTATTATTTTGACCAACTCGCGGTATTTCCAGTGTAAATGCATGTTCTCAATGGTACCACTGTAAACACCTCTCCTTCCTGGAAGAGAATTCACCGGATATTAGAGATGTTAACTTAAAATTAACAAACCAAATTATGCCCGAGTCAAAATGCTACTGCATAAGCAGAAAAAGATCATCAGCCAGAATAAAATCAGCATCATACCTAGAAATAAATATGGTTTCATACTGTGACCAACTTTCCGAAACAAGAACCTCTCCTCGTCAGTCAAAGTTTCTAAATCATTTGGGAGATCTGTTGGTTCCAGATGTTTTTGAATTTTTGCAAGTGCAATATCAGCTAGTTTGAGCTTTCCTTTTGCCTGACATAATTTAGAATTAAAACTCTAGCACAAAACAGAAGAGCTTGGATTTTCTAGAGTTCATAATTTTTTAGTCTCGTCTTTGCAACTTACTGTAGCTACTTTATCCTGAAGATGCTTGACTAATGCAACACGTCTAGCCAAAGCTGCCTCTCTCATCATTTCCTTCACGTCGTTACTACCTGGATACTTCCCCCATCGAGAGCGAGCAGCTGTGGTTTCAGTAAGAGTGCCAGCAACTAATGGGACTTTACTAGCACTGGTATTTGATCCAATGAAATTTGAAGCCCTCTGCCGGGTATATTCTTCCTCATCTTCATGGGCTAAAGACAATTTTTCCCTTTCTTTCAGTGTGTCTGTGACAGCAGGTGGCAAAAAGTCATTGCCTCGGTAGAATACTAAATACTCCTTGTTTCTGGATAATAGCGTTCCTCCTGTCAATCTCTGCAACCGTAAAATCAGAGTCTCATCATAAGAAATATATTTGAACTATCACACGAAGTAGAATGTTAAAAAAAAATTTACACATGGGAAATTAAGGTCAGACAATCAAAAACAGAGAAGATTACATCTCTGCTGTAGAGTCTATGCATAAGAATCAGAGCACGTTCATAACGTTCTTTGGGCAAAATATGTTACGCTAGTAAATTGGCTAACACTCTCCCACATCCATGTAAGTTGTTTCTGTTCTAGCTAATTTTACGTGGAAACATAACAAAATCTGTACACTGTAGCATAGAAAATCAACCAGCCCTACTGCATGTAAAACCTACCATCAATTTTTAAGTCATCAGTCTCCATAAGCTTGTTTGCACTGTAGGAAAGGCATTTAAAATATGATATAGTTAAAACATGCCACAAAATGGGAAAGTGAAAATATAGGACGAATTCCACTATTCTTCAATAATGATAACTTAACTATTCAAATGGTCCTCCATTAGGGATACTAAATACGCAAATGGTGCGAGGATCTCAACTGAAGATATTTCCTAAAAGTTCTTTAAATAGTCTTTTATTACAAGTTATCTAAAAGCAACCAGATTCTAATTAATGATTACATTTTCAAAGGAAACAAATTCACTTTGCTCACATTTGTTTTGTGTAATGCATGACACTTTGTTTCAATGTGCTTAAGAATTGGAAAAGAACTAATTTATTCCTCCAAAAATGAGCCACCATAACTTAAAGTCATACCTTGAGTTCCTCTGCCATCCTCTCATTATTGGTATTCGGTACTCCCCGCTTGATAGCAATTTTTGCAATGGCACTTCTTTCCCACAGCTTTACCATTGCCTTTGCGAGACCTTGTAGTTCCCTGCTCCTCCCTACAGAAATAAGTTGAGAATTTCATATAATAATAAGCATGGGCAAACAAATAAGGATTGTTATCAGATTGGCCTAACACACCAAGGGCAAAATGAGGAGCCATTGTTCTTGCAAGCCTGCGAAACATTGTCATCTCTTTGTTTTTCAAGCACAGTCTCACCCCATAAGGTAGAAGTCTGAATGGTGTTTTATATCCAGGAACTACAGAAGGAAGTCTGTCTGCATCAACCGGAAATGGCTCCCGACCACACCAATCCTCATATCGTGGACCTAATTCGTCCAACAGCTGGTTAAGTTCAGTGAAGTCCATGAGCTCTTCCTGTGATAGATCTTTTAAGTACTTCGCAGTGCTGGGTAAAAATGATTCTGTAGTTCTAGTGAAGCCACTGATTCGAACAGCAGGGGCAGTAGTAACTACGTCTTTTGAGGGCAATGGAGATTTTATGTCCACCTCAATTCGCTCGGTGTATGATTGTACGCATTGAAATTTGTAGGCAATTCCTCTATATAACACCACCGAACTGCCTGATCTCCATATCACTAAACCCCCGGTTCTATTCTGACAGAGCAAAATACATAATTAACAAAATCTATAATGAATTCCTCACGATTTCAAGACAATGAAAAAAAATTAAAATCAGAGATCAGGTTCAGAAATAAGATCATCCAAGGAACAGCAGATTACCAAATACACAAAATGTTTCAACAGACAATTCTACATAATGCAGTAAATCTACCAATGCACTAATACTGACCTCCAAAATCTCATGGGCTCTTTTCATATTTCGGGAAAGAGGCTCTTCAAACTTCAACTTCACCACTTCATCAAGCTTCCACTTCCTGTGAATAGCATCCACCAAATCCTGTGTAATCCCACCAGCACCAACTTTGATCCTCTCAAGCATCCTCAAGGCCACATTCCTCAGCCTCTTTAATTCATGTTCCGGTAACGTTTTCTCAGCCAACGCTGTGTTGCTCCTTCTCCTGCTTCCATCACCTTCCAGAGCAGGCAAACTTCCATTTCTCTTCCAAGGCAATTCAATTGAACTCCGATCACTTGCCTTAACATTTCCCATTTCTTCACATGTCCTGACTGATCTCTCATCTTCTAGAACCAAATCATCTAAATAACTAACAATTTCAGCTTCTCTATCACTTGTTAACGCAAATGAATCAGTATCAGACTTCACAGCTTCCATAACATTTTCAGTGCAATTCACTTCATTTTCCAAATTTTCGGTGTCTATTCCACTACAAGACACTTCTTTTCCTAAATTTTCCGATCTTTCTTCAACAAAGGAACTAGTATCGTCTAAATGACTAACAACTTCAGCTTCTCTATCACTTCTTGACACAAATGAACTACTGTCAAACTTCACTTCTTTCACAATAATTTCATTGCAAGTCACCTCATTTTCCAACTTTTTGGCATCAAATTCACCAAAATTCATTTCCTTTCCTAAATTTTCCAAACTTTCTTCAACAAAATGCTCCTCCTTTACATAATTTCCGGCATTATAAATAACGTCATCGACATTATCCACTTCTTCATGTACAAAATCAAAATGGGTACCTTTATTTCTATTCATACGAACCCAAGGAGCAGTAATTTTACGACTGGGCACAGTAAAACTCACAGCATCACTCACAAATGAGCTTGACTCAACCTCTGGCTCACTTTGTCTTTCTTCAACTTCCTCCACAACTTTCTCATAACTTTGTGGTTGTTGCCATGGAAAATTCTGTCTTCTTGGAGTGGGTTTCGCAGACCATTTGTGTTGAATGAGTTCAAAGAAACTAGGCCTCGATTTTCTCTTATACTTTTTAAATTTCACTTCAGTTTCAGGGTTTTGAGAACAGCAATAAATTCTGAATGTTGAAGTAGTTATGGTAGTGTGAAATAAACGGTATTGGGGTTGGAGAAGAAGAGATGAATTGTGAGCGTTGAGTGAGAGTGCCATTATCTCAAACTCGTTACGTGCTCATTGTCGACATAAATCATCAAAACGATACAACGTTTCTGGGACGAAACTGGGGGAAGTTGTAAATTAAAGGGATTTTTACACAATTACAAAGTACAAAAATTAGTATTCTTTTTTAACATAATGAGAAGTTATTATATGTATTATTAAAAAAATATGGATAGTAAAATTAAAAAAAAATGTATTTTAAAAAGTGAATTATAAATATTTATACCTTTATTAAAATGTTTGAGTTAATTATGTGTACTGCCCTTTTTAATTTGTGTATTTTAAAAATACCCTTTTTTATTTTTGTTTTGGTAAAATGCATATATTATATGTTTTTTTTTGTAAAAATATCCACTTATAGTTTTATTTATTATGTTTATGCCTAATTATTCTTTTAAACATGGAAAGGGTATTTTAGTACCTAATTTTTTCTTTTTCTCTTCTTCATTTTTCCTCTTCAGTCGTTACCCCCTTATGTCCTTCCTCTCTCACGTTGATCTCTCTCCCTTCACTTCCTCTCTCTCAGCCATGTCCGTCGCTTCTCCAGTCGGCACGTCACTCCCCACAGCTGCGTCTCCTTCTTTCTCTCATCTCTCCGCTGTGACTCTCTCTTTTTTCCTCTTTTGCACCGCACACTTTTCTCTCTCTCGCACGTCTCAAGCCGCGTCGTCGCCTCCCTCTCTCCCTTGCGTCCTTTTGTTCGATTTGTTTTTATGTGGTTTTCATATTTTCAACTTGTTTTCATTTTTAATTAGGTTTTTGTTGTTATAGTTTGGATTTTTGCTTTGTGTCTATAATTTGTGTGTTGTTTTATTCGTTTGAATTTTGTTGAACTATTTTTTTATATTTTTTCAGAGATTCTGTTATCATTTTGAAGTAATATGTGTATTTATTTGATCTGTTTGGTTCAGATTCAGTTTTAAATTATCAATGTTGTATTTTTTAACAATATGCAGCTTGTTTTTTTGTAGTTTTTTAGAGATTCTGCTGTAATTCTAAAGTAATATGTGTATTTCTTTTATCTATTTGGCTCAGATTCAGTTTTAACTTATCAATATTGTACTTTTTTTTAACAATACGCAGCTTGTTTTTTGTACTTTTTTAGAGATTATGCTGTAATTCTGAAGTAATATGTGTATTCTTTGATCTGTTTGGTTCAGATTTAGTTTAAATGATCAATGTTGTACTTATTTGAACAATATGCAGCTTGTTTGTTTATTTGAACTAAATTGTTGTGTGATTGGCTAAATTGTACTCTGTTGATTTTTTTGAACTAATCTAAGCTTTAATTTAGAAATTCGTTAAACTGATCAGAATTTACTACAAAAACTCGCGCATTTAGAGTCCAAATTTTTGGACTCTAAATGCATAATTCTGGACTCTAAATGAAATTAGCGTCCAAATTTGGAGTCCAAAAATTTGTACGCTAAAATGCTTGACTCTAAATCTATTTTGGCGTCCACGTGGACTCCAAAATTTTGACCAAAAATTAAAAAAAATAAATTACTTATTAATTTAAAATTAATATTAACAAATATTGAAATGAAATATATTTTATAAAATTCGAAATCGTATAATGTACG
>CANYCX012398533.1:0-10860 GCA_948193385.1 Breynia disticha f. nivosa | reverse complement strand
ATGTTCTATGTTGAAAACCTCACAAAACCCTACACAATGTACCTGTTTTCCATCCCTCAAGTCAGATTACAAAAAGGAAACTCACCTTGTTCTTCCCTTTTTCGAAAATGTGTAGAGATGATGATGAAGAGGAGGTTAATGTATGAAATGTGGGTGTTTCCTTGATGATTTTTGGGTGGATTTGCTTTAGGATAGAGGGTTTTGGTGTAGGAAAGGTTTTTGGTCGATTAGGGAGTGTTTTGGGTCGAAACCCTCGTTCTTTTCTCTCCCCCGATTTGTCTCGCGTCTGATATTTAAAACTGCTGCGATGCGAACGGTTTCCAAAACCGTTCGCATTCCCGTTTGCCTATTCTGTATAGCCTTTCCGTTTAGAACGGTTTGGGGAACGGTTTGGATTAACCGTTGTCCATCCCGTTTGGTCATTCTGGACAGCTTCCAAGATAGAACGGTTTAGGGAACGGTTTACCAAACCGTTCGCTATCCTGTTCGTCCTCACTGCCAAACAGCTATGTTAGAACGGTTTGGCGAACGGTTTACCAAACCGTTCTCCATCCCGTTCTCGACCATTTCTGTGCATTTTCCACGACTTTCCTTGAAATTGTACCGTGGTATTTTTGGGGCGTTACATGCCTTGCCAAGTAAGGGCGTTATGCAGGCCAATTAAGTGCGTAAAAATCTATGGACTATAGTAATTATAACCACTATACTCCCAGCCGACGAGGCCCGTTTGCAAACGTTATAATCTGAGGCCAAGTGTGGGCATAAATGAGAAGATTTGATACTATGAACAATCATGTGGGAAGGTACATTAGCATTCACTCATTCATGCCATTGTTGATTGTGATAACCTTAATATGATGAATTGAAGCTTGATGTTTGTTTTATTATGGTTATTGGTATGAAAGGATGAATGGGTGTACCCTATGTTGGTTTTCTAAAAGTTTATAATTTCCTATGAACAATTATGTTTATGAGTTATTTATGCCAAATTCTGGAAGTTGATGTTGATGCATTGAATTTTGAGTTTGGTAAGAATCTGAATTGTGCCAAATTGAGTTATATGATGATAGGTTGGAAGATGAAATGTGTTTTGTGTTGTTGTTTTGAGATTTTTCTCAGAAACCAGTGATCCACGCGTGGTGGCCCTAAAGTACGCAGTTTCGCCCCACCACGCGTACTTTGCCACCGACCACACGTCTATGAGTACCCAACTATGCGTGGTCGCCCTGACCGTGCGTACTCTTCCGCGACCTCACGTAGTTGAGTCTGAATACGCGTGCATCGTTGATTTCAATTGTTTTGGTTAAGGTTTAGACCTTATTTCTTAAATGATGAAATATATGTGTTATATTTTGGTTCATAAATATTATAATGAATTGTTAAGTGAGTATTGCTGACATTAATAATTGTTTGAAGATGAATAAATAAATTTAAGAATGGTTGTCCATGTTGGTAAATATTGCTTATTGAGTGTCAAAACTCAACTACATATTATGCCTGCCATATTCAGTACTAGTATGAAATTAAAGAGGGCAAATTTTGGATGAAAATGTGCGAAGTTTAAAGTACTCTGCTAGAAGATTGAAGAACTAAGGTAGGCTATGAACTATGGTGTTTTTAACTTTTCAGGTAAAATATTGTATCGTAAAATGATAGTGCATATAATCCTTTTGCTAGGTTATTATTGAAATGGAATTTTTCCGGTCCCTTTTCTTTAATGACCAAGTGAATTTTGTATTACTTCAATCTTCTTAAAACATATTTTGGTAAACTTAGTATGGTTTACACTTGAAGTAATGAAATGTATGTGTTGTAAATTGTTTTAAAATTTATATTATCAAAAATAAAAATGATTTCCAAGTTTGGGTGCCATTTCTTGGGGAAAAAGAAACAATTATTTATGAAATGGTAGTCAAATTTGGGGGTCACATTTAGTGGTATCAGAGTCTAGGTTATTAAAAACCTCAGTTCCTAAAAATATGGGTTTTGAAAGTGTGCATAATTCTAAATTTTTTTGTTTTCAAATGCATGCATGCAAGATTATTAAGATATCACTATCTTTTCAAGTTATTTTTAATAAAAGTTCTTTCATTCATTTTTTACAATGGAGGGACAAGGTGATAGTGTACAGGAAGCCGCTGGTTCTCTTGAGTTGGTACAGGGAAATGTTCCTAATGCAAGTGGACAAGCATCGTGCAACCCTCAAGCACAAGCACAAACGCAAGCTCAGCCTACGACTGTCCAACAACCCTTAGATATTATAGAGGAAACTGTAAGAGAACAATTACCTCGAGCTTAGAGGTTAGAAGTTTATAGCAATTATGAGCAAATTCGAATGTTAGGAGGAAAGCCTTTCTCGAGCACTACTGATCCCTCTATGGTTGAGGATTGGCTGAGGGACACTGAGAGAGTTCTCAGAAGAATGAGTTGCACTTCTGTACAAAAAGTTCAATATGTTACCTCATTACTGGAAGGGGAAGTAGTGAATTGGTGGGATATGGTTCCTGGGAGTATGAACGAACCTCTCACCATGACTTGGGAGGAATTTCAAAAAGTTTTTGCTGAGAAGTACACTCCACCAGTGTACAGGAGAGAGAAGAAAGCTAAGTTTCTTAAGCTAGAGCAGGGAGATCTTTCTGTGGCCGATTATGAAGTAAAGTTTACTCGTCTCTCTAGATACGTGTCAGAGGATGTGGCAACTGACGAGGCTAAGAGAGACAGATTTGAGATTGCCTAAAGAGAGAGATTTGTCTACTGTTGGCTATACAACCTGCCAGTTATTCAGCTTTGCTTACTGCAGCCATGAGAGCGGAGAAAACTCTGGGGGAGGGGAAGCCTCCTGAAGCCAAAAAGGCTAAGCAAGAAGAAACTTCTGGTGGATAAAGAGTTTCAGTACTCAAGGGTCCGGAGTTACCAAAAGTTTTAAAACATTTGGTGGCAAGGAGCAGGTTCCTCATATATACCTTTCTCTAGGCACAGTGGACAGATTGTGTCTGATGGAAGGAAGCAGACATATATGATTTGTTTCTATTGTTGTAAACCGGGGCATGCAGTGAAAAATTGCTTCTAGAAACAAAATGATGAGGCTAAAGCCTAACGTTCTCAGAGCAATATGGGAGATAATAGAACCCATGCAGTGAAAATAGAGGACGAGGTGCCCAGTCTGGAAGAGCATGCGGTGGATTTATGCCATATCTCGTGGAGATGCGGTGGATGATCCGAATGTTATTTCCAGTACGGTTTATATTTCGGATTTTCCTATTATTATGCTTATAGACTCTGGTCCATCGTGTTCATTTATTGATTATGAACATGCATTAAAATTTAATGTGGGGGTAGAGGCTTTAAATTATATAATTGAGGTGACAATGTCGTCAGGGGAAGTAGTGAGAGTTAGGAAGGCAGTCAAAGCGTGTCCTATTATGATAGGTGATAAATAATTCTAGGTGGATTTGGTAGTTATCCGTTTGGAGAATTTTGGATTAATTTTGGGTATGGATTGACTTTCAAAACATAGAGCCATCGTAGATTGTTTTTTCAAAGAAGTGTCAATTGAGGTTAATGGGCGTAAAGAAATATTATTTGTAGGAGATAGAGGAGTAGTACCCTTATGTTTAATATCTATCGTACAAGCCGTGAGTTTGATGAAAGAAGGGTGTAAGGCATATTTAGCCAGTGCGGTAGATACCACGAAACCTAGTGAGGAAGTGTCTAAAGTTCTAGTGGTATGTGAGTACCTGGATGTATTTCTGGAGGATTTGCTCGGATTACCTCCTAGCAGAGAGGTAGACTTTGAAATTGAGACCATGCCAGGAATAACACCAATATCAATAGCACCCTATCGAATGACGCTAGTTGAACTGGAAGAATTGAAAAAGTAATTGGAAGAATTTCTTGATAAAGGGTTTATTCGACCTAGTATTTCTCCGTGGGGAGCGCTGGTGTATAGTCCTAAAAATTTAATCATATTAAGATTTTAATAAATATATATATAAAAACGTATGTAAATTTTTCGCAAAATATTTTAATTAATAATTCGGGGGAAGGTGTAGGATTTAGTGTGAAATAAAATCGGGTATGTTTAAGTCGATCGGGAAAGAGAAAAACGAGGGTAGAGTGCATCAGTTGAATCGAGGGCAAAATCGTCCATGTCGAACTTGTATATATAACCATGTGCCTATCTCTCTCCTCACTCACGTTATCTCTCCCTTCACTCACGTTCTTCTCTAAAAAAATAACGTTCCAAAGGCCGAAAACCCTAACCAGTCACGAACCTCATCAAATCTTGGCGGTTGGGAGTTCTAGAATCGATTAGAGTTCTTAATTTGGTAAGATTTCTTGTGATGAATTCCTTAAATCCCGTTTTTTCTATGTACCTAACATTCCGATGGAATATTTCTTCCATTTAAGCTCCGTTTTGAGCGAAATATGGCTCGTTGGAAAGCTTAATGTATGTACTATCCATTAGTAACCATTTTTGGTGTTAATTCATTGTTTAGGTACCTAAAATCGGTGTATAAAAGCGGGTAGGTCAAAGTGACGAGTTTGGGTTTCTTAACCCTAAGTTCGTTTCAAAGTATCGTTCCTTAAGTAAGTTTCTTCGGGCTCTAGTGAGGTGATATTATTGGTCAATTTAATTGAGTCTTGAATAGTGAGTGAGTATGAATTGATGATAGAAACTTACTTAGGGTTTCGGGAAGAAAATTGGTGAATTAAAGTGTAGATGTTGTATCGAAAAATAAGAAGCGTAAAAACATATTTAATTAAACCGATAGAAAGCATTAAAGATTGTTGGTAAGAAGGAAATACTAAGTAGGTGAAGGTGGTTGGTGAATGTATTAATGAGAGGGGAAATATAGAAAAGGGAATAAGTCATTTAGCATAGGAAAATACTTAATTATCGTTTAGCATACCTGTATGCATATATGTGATTAGTGTACTTAATTGTTAATAGGAGGACCGAGTAAAGGCGAAGGTGCTTCTCAGCCTGGTCGATAGACGAGTCTTGCGAGATAAGTAACACGAATGCAACCATCCTTGTGTGTGATTTGTGTGGATAACTGATTGGTATGATTGATGGATTGACATGTAAGATTGATATGTGAGATAATGAATGATATATGTGTTATATGTTGTGATCTATCACCTTGTGGTATATTGATTGACTGTTGTACTGATTATATATATGGTGGGATCATTGGTTTGATCTGGTTGTGTATGGTTTGTTTACATGTCATATTTTAGATGAAAGTGATGGTTTGTGTTGGGTGATTGTTTATGAAACCAAAAGTGAGAATATATGATCAATCATGTAGGAGTTTTGTCTTGAATGTCAAAGCTTGGTATGTTGACGGAATTGATGGTGTTGTTGACATATAGTGTATATGACATTCATACACATAGGTTCTTAGTGAACATGTGCCATTAAATGAATTATAAGAATCTAAGTGAATTAAAGAATTGAAGAGGGAGTGGTTAAGAACAGTTGTTGCTTAGTGCATACTGTTAAAGACATTCGGTGCTTAGTGCATAATGTCTTAGTGCTTTACGCACAATATTTCGGGTAGTATATAAAACATGCTACACCAGGCACAGTAGATGATATTCGATATACATACGTGTATATGAATGTGCCAAGCCAAAACAGGGCGAACAAAGGCCAAAATAGGGCGAAATCTGGATTTCCAATTTATATAACCATAACTCCCAGCCGAAAGGCATATTTGCAAACATCGGTATATGGCCAAACAGGGTGTAACTAAATATTCAAGTGAAAGTGTAAATGAACACATAAGATTGCATTTATGGGTCATATGATCATAACGAGATGTTGGATGTGTTTGGTTCCGACTTAGATATGAAATGTTGTTAATGTGGTGTGATTTATGAAATTGAAGACTTGTTGGGTAAAATGAATCATATTATGTGTTGAGACATGCCTATGATGTTGTTGAATATGTTGTTAAGATTTTATTGAGACGTGTTTTGGAATTAAACTGTGTTTTGAATGAGTGAATTAAGAGAATATTGTATTAGGTTGTGTTGAGTAAAGTGTTTTGTTTTGAGTTTTAGCCAGGATAACAACATGCTACGCGGTGTGGTTACAAGGTACGCGGTGTGGTATCAGAATACGTGCGGTCGCTCTGGTCACGCGTATTCCGAGCCGATCACGCGTTTATTTGTACCTGTACTACGCGTAGTGGAGGCGAGAACGCATAGTCCCTCACCACCACGCGTAGTATTGGTTGACCACGAATGGAGTGCTGTTTTCTGGCAAAATTGATGAAATTGAATGTCTTAGGTATGTGGTTAATTGTTATTTTGTGAATTCTGAGATTGTGATCATATTTATTACCGTGAATATGTTTAGAAATTGAATAAATATAAGTATGTGATTTAATAAAATTGTGGATGGTTGTCCATGTCGGTAAGTGTTGCATACTGGGTCTCGCGACTCACTGTGTATTATGCCTGCTGTGTGGGCAGAGTTATGAGGAGACGGTTTGGAACGGAAGGTGCACAGATTTTGGACGTTTCTGACTCGGAGTATAGGCTAAATGCTAAGGTGGGCAGAGCACTGAAGTTTTTCTCTCTCCTATTTTTCACACTTGCTTGGAAAATGTATTTGATACTCATTGTGAAAGGGTTATTTTGAAATGGGATTAGCCTAATTTCTTTTCCTATATAACCCTAAACAGTTTTGTAAAAACACATGTTTATGAATGAAGGATGAATTTATATATTTCTCAAATGAATGTGTGAATGTTTGTATTTCAAAATTTAGAAAACTTTATACTAAACTTATGATGTCCATAATTTAGGTATCACCTTTGAGGAATCTATATATAACATAGGGTGATATTGAAATTTTGGGTGTCACAGCTAGTGTTATTTGTAAAGAAGAAGGATGATAGTATGAGGTTGTATATCGACTACCGTCAGTTGAACCGGGTGACGATAAAGAATAAATACTCGTTACCCCAGATTGACGATCTATTAGATCACTTAAAAGGCGTAGTAATTTTCTAAAAAATTGACCTAAGGTCGGGGTACTGGCAGTTGAGAGTGGAGGAAAAGTCAGTGCCTAAAACAGCGTTTTGTACCCGATATGGTCATTTTGAGTTCACAGTAATGCCATTTGGGTTAACTAACGCCCCAGCCGCATTTATTTCCTTGATGAATAAAATTTTTTAACCATATTTGGATGCCTTTGTGGTAGTTTTTATTGATGACATTTTGATCTATTCGAGGAATAGAGAAGAACATGAGCAACACTTGAGAGTGACATTGCAGATATTGAGAGATAGACAAATGTATGCTAAATTCTCTAAATGCAAATTTTGGCTTGAGGAGGTCGCATTTTTGGGCCATGTGATCTCTAGATACGGTGTTCGGCCAGATCCATCGAAGATTAAAGCGGTGGAAGGGTGGAAGACTCCTAAGAATGTAACGAAGATTCGGAGTTTTCTGGGCTTACCGGTTATTATCGGCGATTTATCCAGGATTTTTCAATTCTGGCAAGGTCGTTGACCAGTCTGCTAAGGAAGAATGCAAAGTTTGAGTGGAATGATAAATGCCAGAGCAGCTTTGAGGAAATTAAGCGGAGATTGACGGAGGCTCTAGTGCTGACTTTGCCATCTGAGGACGGAGAGTACGTGGTTTATACAGATGCTTCTGGAATGGGATTAGGAGGTGTATTGATGCAAAATGGCAAGGTGATTGCATATACCTCGAGACAGTAGAGGCCACATGAGTTGAATTATCCAACACACGATTTAGAATTGGCAGCTATTATTCATACTCTTAAGACTTAGAGGCATTATCTTTACGGAGAAACCTTCAAGATTTTCACTGGCTACAAAAGTTTAAAATATATTTCAACCTAAAAAGAGCTGCATCTCAGACAAAGGAGATTGATTAAGCTGTTAAAAGATTATGATTGCTCGATATAATATCATCCCAGTAAAGCTAATGTAGTAGCTGACGCATTGAGCAGAAAATCTTTAGTGAAGGGCAAGGTACTTAGATATAATGTAGAGTCATTGTTTGCGAAGCGAGAATTGCGATTAGAGTTTGAAGTGATTGAAGAAGGATTGCTTGCCAATATATCAGTGAGACTGATACTTAGGGAAAAGATAATGGAAAAGCAAATGGAAGATGAGAAGCTGAAACTTGCAATAAAGAAAATGGAACAGGGAAAAGAAAGCCCCTATGTGCTTGATGAACAGGGAATCCTCAATTATGGGTAGAGACTATGTGTGCCAAATTGTCCAGAATTGAAGGAAGAGATCCTTCAGGAAGCACATTCCTCTCGATATTCAGTACACCCAGGCAGTACCAAGATGTACAGAGACTTGAAACAACTGTATTGGTGGCAGGGTATGAAAGGAGAGATTGTAGAATTTGTAGCTAAGTGTTTGAGTTGTCAGCAAATTAAAGCAGAACACTAAGGTCCAGCTGGAAAGCTTCATTCCTTAGCTATTCCAAAGTGGAAATGAGAGCGAATAACTATGGATTCTGTGATCAAATTGCCCAAAACTTACTGGAATCACGATGTAGTGTGGGTGATAGTAGACAGATTGACAAAATCTACACATTTTCTGGTAATAAAGCAGGATGATTCTCTGGATAAACTTGCAGAAAAATATGTGGCCGAAGTGGTTACACTTCATGGAGTGTTGATTTCTATAGTATCTGACAGAGATCCACGATTTACATCACATTTTTGGGTTAGTTTACAAAAATCTATGGGTACTAAACTTAATTTTAGTGCAGCTTTTCACCTCCATACTGATGGATAGTCAGAGAGAACGATACAGACTCTGGAAGACATGTTGAGAGCCTATATTCTAGAGTTCAGAGGCAACTAGGATGAGCATTTACCATTGATAGAATTCGCGTATAGCAACAGCTACCATTCTAGTATCGGAATGGCACCATACGAAGCTCTATATGGCAGAAAATGTCAAAGCCCAATGTTTTGGGATGTTGAAGGACTTCGACGGATCAAACGTCTTGAGTTGGTGCAGCAGACTGTGTAAAAAGTTCAAGTTATTAAAAAGTGTATTAAAGCTGCCTAGGATCGGCAGAAAAGCTACTTTGAGAAACATCGGCAGTAAATTTCCTATGAAGTGGGAGATAAGGTGTTCATGAAAGTGTCGTTTTGGAGTGGTGTATTACGATTTGGTAGGAGCGGAAAGCTAAGTCCTAGATTTTTCGGCCCGTATGAAATAATTAAAAGGGTAAGAGCCTTAGCATATCAGCTCCGATTACCGGATGAACTTTCGAGGTTACACGACGTGTTCCATGTGAGCATGTTGAGGCGATATAGATCGAATCCAAACCATGTAATTAGGGAACCTGAAGTACAAATTGGGGAGGATATGTCTTATAAAGAAGAACCCGTTGAGATCCTCGATCGAATGGTTCGTAAGTTGAGGAACAAGGAAATTCCGATGGTGAAAGTAAAGTGGAGTTTCCAATCTCTGAAGGAAGCGACTTGGGAAGTCGAGGAGGAGATGCGCAAGCGATATCCTTACCTATTCCCGGAATCAGGTACGAATTAAAATTTCGAGGACGAAATTTTCTTAAGGGGTAGAGTTGTAATGCTCCAAAATTTCATATTTAATTTAAATATTAAATAATATACATTGAAAATATGAGAAACTTTTTCGCGATCTATTTAAATAAATAATTGGAGGAAATAGTTATGAATTATGATAAGGGAGATTAAGGAAAATTTAGAAGGATTGTAAATTTCGAGAATTTCGAAATTTGGAATTTTATGTGGGTCGATCTAAAATAGATTACTAAGCAAAGTGGACCCAAGCCAACAAAATAAACTTTTCCACCTTATTTCTCCTCGCACTCACACGACACCCCCACTTCATCTTTTTCCTTCTTTTCCTCTTCTCCACCAAAACTTCATCTTCCTCCTCACCATCTCCACAAAAACCTTCATTCCACCATCAATTTCCATCCAAATTTCTGAAGCAAGAAAGTTTCCAAATTCATTTTTGACTTGAATTAAGGTAAGATCTTCCATCCTCTTCTTAATTCCCGTTTTTCTTTGGAACCCTAAATTCAAATTGTCTTAAATTTGTCGATTGAGCTCCGATTTGAGCAAATAAGGACTCGTTGGAAAGATCTAATCGTCTACTATCCATTTGCCTTTGTGTTTGATGTTAAAAGCATGACTTAAGTACTGAAAATTTCTGAAGAACAGAGACGTGTGAATAGTGATGAGTTGGGTTTTTCGTGATTTGAGAAATTAAGGTGTTTTGTAGTTTGGGTAAGCTTCTTTGAAGCCTATGGGTGGTATTTTAAGTGTTAATTTGGTTGGGTGTTGTATGGTGTATGAGATGGAAGCTTAGTTAAGTAAATTGTTAAGTTTGGAAGGAGGGAAAAGTAAGAATTTAGATGTTTTGACATGTGATAGGATTGAAGGAATTATGAATTTAGCTAAAGTGAACTTATTAGAAACATTAATGGTGGGTGTAGGTAAAAGGAGAAAAGAATTGGGTTAGGTTAGGAGAAGGACATTAATGAGAGGGACAGAAAATAAAGAGGAATGAAATTATTTAAGCACATAAGTGTATGAGCATCGTTTAGTTTCCATTTTTGTGTAGTTCATGAATATGAAGAAAATGTAAATTCATAATTTGTTTAATATGAGGTCAAAATCACGGTGAGGGAGGTTTCCAACCGGATCAATAGACATTTCTTGAAAGGTAAGCAACATGAATGCAACTATTCCTAAATTTGTTTGAATTAAATATGAATAATTATTGTTGGACGTGTTGTGTTGTGGTTGGTATGGTTTACTTGATATGGTTGACATGTTTGTGTAGGTTGTTTGTA
>CANYCX012397745.1:0-11665 GCA_948193385.1 Breynia disticha f. nivosa | reverse complement strand
GTCCTTAATGCCTCTGTCAACCACCTCCGGTTTTTCATCGGAAGAAGCCATACCTTAACACCAACACATTACGTTCATCAATAAAGGACCCTAAGCTCTAAAATCAAGAATGACTGACCGAAAACAAAAATACACAGTTGTGATTAACACTCTACAAATCCAAATTTATGGAACACATTGTGTTAGCCTTTCAAGACGATCAAGCATTTCAACATATTAATTTCTCAACTGAACTGATCAACTGATTATCCTTGTTTTCGAATCCAAAATGTTAACTAATTTCTGATCATTAAGCAAATACTGATTAAAATTCAAAATAAGTGAAACCTGCAATAACTAACATTACTGCATACAATCTTTTGCTTATACACATTATCATTGAAAAACAAGAACTTATCCACATTTTGATGAAACAATCTCTCATTCAATAAATAGCATACAAATCAAACCATTCACAAAACTTAGTTCTTTCCTTGACTTATAACTTCCCACATTCAGATCTTACAAGTCAAACATTAAAACACGCAAAAAAACAACAAAAAGACTTAAATTTTTCATCAAAAATCAACCCCACACACACACATGTTCACGATCTAAATACAAAATATAAAATCAGAACATTAATGGATTTGGATCAGATTGATTTTTACTTACTTGAGAAACTAAAAGTTGAGAGCTTTGATCAGTGAAGTGTCAAGATTCGTTCTTTTTCTTTTCTAGTTTTGTGGTGTTTTAAGGTGTGCGTGTAATAAGAGGACGGCGTCGTCTTGTGACAAGCTGAGTTATTGTGCTTGTACACGTCAGATTTCCGACAATGACCCTTACAAGTACAGACACGTCATACGCACGATGACCAACTGGTGTAATAATCGTATTTGGGATCAACGGCTCTGATTGTCCTATCTCATTTACGGGAGCATGTGTCGGATTAGTTCGGGACCCAATCTAAATTTTCGGTTATTTTAGTTTCGGTCTTTCGGTATTTCAGGTTTTTCGGTTCGAATCTTTCAGTTTTTAATTTAATTCGGTTTGGTTCGAATATCTTCAAGACTCATTGCTCAGTTGTAATCTCATTGGTCTTACGGCGTTGTTTACAAGTTACGTCTTAAATAGTTGTTATTTTTTATTGTTATAAATATTAAGAAAAGTGATGTAATTACTTATTTGTTCTTAAAATAATATTAAAAATAATACATTTATGTATTGTTGCATGAGAATTAAACAAAAATTATTAAAACAAACAATTATTATGTGATATTCTAAAAAAATTGTCTGAAAAAAATAAAGAGTAATAATTATTTTAAAACATCAAAAATATTATTTTATGATAAACATTGTCCGAAACTAATCCGAGTTCAGAGCGAGAGACACAGCTCCTTCCTCACAGGGACGACTCTCCTCGAACTCGGACCTAAGTTCGGAATGGTTGAATTTTCAGTATAACCATTAATAATAAATGATGATAATTGATCGGCCCGAGCTGAAAAGCATCGTTCATGCACTGGTTTTCACAAAATCTATGACCTCAAATATGCTCGGGAGAAACGAACTGACGGAAGCTTCATCCGCAGTCTGTGATGGGCTTAACCCTTTCCCGACAGCCATAACCATCTCAGCTGTAACCTTCAAAACTTCATCTGCAGTCGGTGATTCTACAATAGCTTTGTTCAAGTTAACCTCTTTCTTACGATCTGAAGGTCCCGAAGATTGAGATAATCTCTGAACAAACTCCTCCATTGTCTTCTCTTTTTTTCCTCGAACATGCCCCCACCTAACATGCTCATCGTCCTGCTAAGATCACTTGAATCATTCCCAAGCGAGTTCTGCAAATCTGGCCAGTCAACATCTTCCTCGAACTCTAAAATCAAATTCAAAATCCTTCTCAAACTCCTTCCCTTTCTTCTTATCCACCAACTTTTTCTTCTTCTTAACATTAATCAAATCCTCTAATTTATGACTCTATCCCCTATCTTCGATCGACTTCAACGCAACTCTCCGTGCTTTCATACACCAATCCATCTCTTCAGTATCTGCAAGTAATTTAGATTTTTGTTCCTTTTTTCTCTTCTTTGGAGCTTGATAACCAAGTGTAACAATCTCACCTAACAACTCCAATTCCCAATCTTCAACCTCTTTATCACTTCCAACATTCTTAACAACGCCATGTCCACTCAAATTTACAATATTTATTCCTCTAAACCCCAACTTAATTTCTCTACCAATGAACTCTGTTCTTATTTTGATCAATGAATGACATTTAACAATTCTAGGACAAAAAATAGAAGGTTTAAAACAAGTTTGATAATCCAAGTATTCAAAAACATTTCCATAACTACTTAAACATAAACTGAATTGAAGCGAGAGTTAACAAAGTTAGAAAAAAAAAAGTTAGAAAAAAAAACATATAATGTCAATACGAGTGTTTTGTTGCGATAATTCCAGCTATGGAGAAAACAGAACGTAACCCTTTAAGGAAATAGACTAGAAATGAAGAAAGTTGGAGTCTTTTAGAGATTCTGTAATAATAAAGTTTTGTAAAAATGGATAAGGAGGGAGTGGAGCTTTATTTTTATGCTGATGGTTTTTAGCAACGAAATTTTGTTTGTCGTGGATTCTATTTTGTATTACCGGTTTTTAACGTCTAGCTTGTCCCAAACATTCTATACAAATACTAA
This sequence comes from Breynia disticha f. nivosa, assembly GCA_948193385.1. NCBI lineage: Eukaryota > Viridiplantae > Streptophyta > Magnoliopsida > Malpighiales > Phyllanthaceae > Breynia > Breynia disticha. The sequence goes on along the minus strand of CANYCX012397745.1, from coordinate 8,990 downwards.
CGAGCCTTGATCTCCGATCTTATTTTATTTTGTAGGATTTATACTAATAATAATGAAGACGTAATTGCTGAATTAAGACAATAAAACGTTGAGCACTTGATTCCAAAAAAATCGTGCTCACATATTTGTTAACAAAAGCTTCACAATAGTAATCAAATGCTTGAATTTATTGGTTAGTTATTTTCATAAATTAAAATATCTAGAGTTTCTTTTCGTATATTTTCATAAATGAGCCAGTTTGTAAGGACAACGATTGAGAATTGTTCGATCGTCTTTCTATGAAAAAGGAATGAACAATTGAATGCTATTTAACACTAAAACTTTGAAAAAATGGCTAGTTTGTGTTTATTGTGAATCTAAAAATATAAATAACTCTTTGTTTATTATTCACAAGAATCAAAATGAAGTAATTATGAGAACGATTTTTGTATCAGAAAATGGTGCCATTAGGGATCACAGCTCCTCGAGGAACTACAACTATTCCTCCACTGATTATGTACCCATCATCTTCTCTATTAGCTTCTTCCACTTTGTCCTTGTTCACGATCTGCATCTCAGCAATGCCAACATTCATTTCGTAAAGATGAGAAAAAGGGACGAGTTTATAAGAGTAAATACGACAAAGAGAGAAGTTGCACTCTCGTTCCCTTTGTCTCTGTGTCTGAACTTACGTGCACGATGATGAGAAAGAAAGTTGATAATGTTCATACCATCACATTTCTGCCAATTCTTGCGTTCTTGTCGATAATAGCTTTCCTTATTAGTGCTTCATCTCCAATTCCAATTGGAATGTCAAGACATTTCCCACCATTGTTACTGTGTTGAATGCTGCAATTCTATTAAGAAGAAAGATTGTGTTAATGTCGGTTTTCGCCTTTTTAATGTTGGAAACATGTCCAGTGTGTTTATCAGATCATAGAAATAAAAAAAAAACTGATGAGAGAATTTATGTGCAGCTTACTTGATAGATATCTGAACCCATGATCACAGAATCCTCAACAATGGCCCTGTCTCCAACTATTGTCCTCATGCCTACAACTGTTCTGTTGATCTTGCACCTCTACTCTTAGAAAATAAATGAACAAGATCAAGAAAATTAGTGGCAATCCGGAACTTTTTTCGTGCAACCAGAACTGCGACGGATTAGAGATGACAGAACTTTTCTTACATTTAAGATGCAGCCATCTCCGATGACACTATCTGTTATAACAGCATCACTGACAGTCGTTGGAGGCACGTAGCGAGGCATGGTGTAAACGGGAAGATCTCTGTCGTAGAAGCTGCTACGAAAGGATGGAAGTTAGTGTAAGTTAGTGAGAGGTCTATACTGAGTGATATCAGCATTCCTGTTATTAGAATTACTGACTTAAATCCTGAGTTTGCTGATCCTTTCGTAAATTCCATGTTCGCTTCGTAGAACGCTCGAATGTTCCTCATGTCCTCCCAATATCCATCAAAAAGATGAGCCTTAATCTGTGCCATGTTCAGAAGGAGATTCATGAGATGGAGTTTACACGTTTTCGACGAATAATGAAATCGAATTGAAATCGGACTGGACTCACCTTCATTCCTGAGGCTATTGCACCAGGTATCACTTGAGTTCCAAAGTCATTAGCTTCAGGAAAATATTCTTCTAGCAGCTTGATCATTGTATCTCTGTTAACAAGATAGATCCCCATACTTGGAACCTGACAGTAATCAGCTTCTTTGCTCTTTCGATTGATTTTCATCTGCAATTTAAAGATCAATTTCTTCAAATCCCTGCCGCTTTGAAGTTAAATAAACATAATTAATAAAGAGATAGATATTTTCGAGTTCAGCGTACTGATCCAATATCCATCAGGTTCCTCTTTGGCTTCAAATCAAATTCTAGAACTTCATTTTGTGCATTAAGCTTTAACAATCCAAAACCAGGGTCTTCTTGTTTTGGAGAACTCAAAGCAGAAATGGTGATATCAGCATTACCACTCCTGTGAGATTCTATCAGTCTCTGGTAGTCCATTTTGTAGAGATGATGACCGGGAAGGATAAGAAACTCCGACACCGGGTGTTTTTCTAGTACCCACAGGCATCTTCTAATGGCATCTGCTGTTCCCTGATGAAAAATGAAAGAACAAATGACCATGTCCATACATGTGTTAGATGTGTCATAATTGTGTCGTGCTATCTTCTATCAAACGTCATTATTTGTGTTATAAACATTGCAAAAATTGAATTCGTGTCATTTCGTAAACGTGTGTTCACAAATCATGTTATTGTGTCAAAATTTGACAACTCTACCTGAAACCAGCCGTGTTCCTCAGGACTTTGATATGCTGCAATGACTTCAACAAATCCATCCCTTCCTAAGCCAACTCCATTGTATGCTCTTGAGAGGTGGGAATTCAGAGAAGTGGAATTGAACTGTGTTATGGCATATATTTTGCTTATATTGCTGTTAATACAGTTGCTCACAACAGCATCAATCAGTCTATAATTTGCTGCAATCGGAATGGCTCCTTCCGATCTTCGTTTCGTCAGCGGATAGAGTCTAGATTCTGATCCATCACCAAATATAATGGCAGCAACACTCTGATATGCTGGAGAGTATAGTGAATTATGATATTGATTTTTCTGAGAATTGGATACGGAGAATCCTGACGAAGACGAAGAACGCAAACACGAAAACCATTTTCTTCGGCTCGGACCAACATCAAAACCAGATGTCTTCCCATACAGATGAACAGATAAAGAACCAGAAATCTGCAATGCCACCATGACAGTGAAGAGTATATGAACAGATAAATGCAAACAACCTTACACCTTCCCTCTACAATTTAATAGAGAGAAGAATGAAGAAGAATATTTTGATTTCTTCTTCCTCATGGCTATTTCAGACAAGATCTTCTTGTCATGACTAGTAATATTGTACTAACCAGACTTGAATTGACCTGACATTCTTGGACAATGGGTACAATGTTATGCATGTTTCATGTGATAAAGTGATTTGAGATACTAAATTTAACTTTGATTCTAAGTTTCCTTCAGCTTTTGTTCTTTAGACCTGTTCAGGATGCTGAGTGTCTTATTTTTTTTTCTGATTCAGGAATCTGTAATGGCCATTGTCAGGTTAATGAGGAAAGTTAGGTCTCTGTGTGTAAAGATGATATGGTATCTTGGGATGAACTAATTGACAAGGTACGCATTCTCTTAGCTTTTTAACCTTCCCTTCTAACTAATCTGCTTCTTTGCACATACAGAATATTGTTTCGTCGTCTCGAATTTCGATACTAGATATTAAAAATGTTCGAAATTTGGCTTCGTTTGTTTGCAGGAATTTGTTTTTGCGAAAAAATATTTTTGATTTTTACATAAAATATGAAATTATATTTTTCATTTCTAATTACTTTTACTCATTAAATTCAACAATTAAAAGAAATTAATTTTCAAGAAAGGTGTATCGAATCCATTTTCTGTTTGAACGTTAAATTTCAGAAAATATAATTCTGAAAAATAAGATTATGAAACTTAAATTCCATGAAAAAATATTGTAATGAAATCATTTTCCATCAAAAGGAGTATTAGTAAGGAAAACATGCTGGCAACAAAATCCTACCTAGAAAGAGGGTATATGAATTAGTACAAGCAAGAATGCTTCTCAAGCAAAATCTTTGGGAACATGCAGAAAGATTTATTTGTTTGATACAAAACAACAATTATTCAAAGAGAAACTCTGAACAGTTTACAAAATCTTGCAATTCTTCTCATCAAACCCATTGTTTTCCATTCCTCAAGTGGTTTCTGCAACTACTAAAAGTGGTTTCACCAATTACACATGGCAAAAGAGATCAGAAATAAGTTAAACATTCTCAGAGGATCTTATCAATTTGCTTTCCTCTTAGCTTTCAATAGAAATAGATCCCAAAAGATAGGATTTCTGAAAAAACGGCAGCCACAAATGAACTGAAGAGAGGATGTGCAAGAACTGCACGGCACTGCAAATATATCGTCGAAAGAAGGTGTGATCACTTCAGATGGTGCTCAAACAGGGATGCCATCTCAATCTGTCAGTGAGGAAGTAACTATTATATGATGAAATGATTAATAGATGTATTTATGAACATTCTACTTGAGTCATGACTATCATCACTCTTTTCACTGCAATTTTGTTGCAGAACACTTCGCTTTCTCGGTTACGCTAAAGCAATGTTTCTTTGTCACAGTAAATTAGTTGCAAAAACACAAAAGTTGCTGCAGAATGGTATCATGAATATGATAAATCATTCACCTGGCAACAATGCATATTCATATGTTGTAGAAAAGAAGAAATGTTAAAGCCAATGTATCCAGACAAACAACTGATTTACTGGTTAAAATGATAGCTCTGAGGTCATAATAATCATTGTTCTAGCAGAAACTTACAGCAGTAAGAGCAGCCTCAGCTCCCTTATTTCCAGCTTTTCCACCAGCTCGATTTAAAGCCTGGAATAATCACATGCAACAGACGTTCAGATAAAAGAATGGAAAATAATGCGGCTGCATTTGTCCATCTCAAAACCGACTACCTGTTCCATGTCCTCACATGTTAAAACGCCGAAGATGCAGGGAACACCTACAAATTAACGAAGAAATAACGTCAGTTTGTACTTTGAACTTAGGAAACTAAAAGGCAGCAACAACGTAATGATGTGCATGTTAAGCATGTGTGACAATAACTATAATAATTAGGGAGATCCAGGAGGATGCAACAGATTACACTCGATCCGACTTAAAGTTTGCATACATTCATTGAGCCGAAAAATCAAAGCTATCAGTTGCCTAATGCTGCGAGAACACAAAGATGTCCAATATACTAGCTTTTTTAGCTTAACGAAATCCCAAACACAAGTCAAACATCCAACAATAAGTACAACTATTAAAAGCAAAATTGCTCATCAGCTATTCCAAAATAGAGGCCCCGCAATTTCATTCAAGCAAAAGATGGAATTATTGAATTTCAAAGTAACTAAATTACAAAGTCAAAAAGAATATATGAAGAATGAGACTGGCTGAAATCCAAATACCAACCTGAATTAATACCAGCTGAAAGCACTCCGGATGCAGCCGAATTAGCAACAGCATCATAATGCGAAGTATCACCCCTGATCTAATAACAACGGAAGAGCATCCACAATCATTAGCTCTTCAGCCCTAAAAGCTGCCTAAAAATTAAGAAACAACAACCTGTTATAAATTGTGAAATAGGAAGAGTAACTGTACCACAGCTCCAACGCATAGAATTGCATCATAATTCCCTGATTTCCCCATCTTTTGTGCAACAACACCAATTTCAAAACTACCGGGAACCCATACGACCTAACGAAAGAAGTGCACGTTATTCTCAAAAAATTTCAACCAAACCTGATAATAATTTTTTTCTTCCAGAAGTAGGAATCACATACATCAACATCTTTTTCTTTAACAGAATATCTCTTGAAAGTCTCCAAAGCTCCCTCTAACAGCAACTTTGTTACAACCTCATTGAACCGTGCCACAATCTTCCATGCCATTCACAATAAACTTCCATAATAAGTGCAAATTCAGCGAAAAATTACTCACAGTAAAAGCTATAACACCAACCTGATACTACTAAAAAATAAAAGCAACTAACTTTCATCATAAGCAGCCGAAAAAAAAAATCCATGTACTAAGATTGAGCTATTCAAAAACAAATGATGATTTTAACACAATAACAGATAAATTCACAGATCAATACAAATTACCAAACCAATACCACAAAATTAACACAAAAGGCAACAAATTTTCACTACAACAAGAACTAACCACACCGAAACGAAGTCCCTCAGCTTTAGTTAACGACCCAACCAAATGCTTAACCGCTGTAGTTTCAACAAACGACAATCTCTCACTTCTCTCCACGGAAATTCTACTTCCAAACCCTGAAAAGATTGAAACTTTATCAAAATTAACAAATTGAACACATGATTTGACTTAATTGAATTAGTTTGAGCTGAACTGGGTAAATTTGAAAAACCTGTTGAGGGTGAAGAGAAGGAGAGATTAGTGGGTTTGTGGAGAGGAGAGAGAGAGGTCTGGTGGAAGGGTAAAATGGCATTTTCGAATTGGGTTGTTGGAAGTGAAGAGGAAGCCATGGTTGTGAAGTATACGAGGTTTTAGGTAAGAGTGGTTTTGGTTTTCGTCGTTTTTATAACCCATGGTTCGATCGGTTAGATTTTAGTTTTAGATTCTCAAGCCAACCCATTCTTCAACCAAACCGATTTAAAACCCTTATAAACCCTCGAACATCCTTGTTGTTCATTCAGTATAACGAAAACATGCTTCTCCAAGTCTCTAAACTTAATCCTTCACTCTTCCACTTCAATACTCCCTTCTCAAATCCACCTCATTCTCTCTCTAATCATTCTCAGGTATCAAGCACTTTCTATTTGTAAAATGCTGCAGTTGTTTTTGAGTTGCTTGAAAAAATAGCAGAGATTTTGATTATTAGTTCTGAAGTTTGGATCTTTTTTGAGTTTTAGTGAAAATTGAGCTGCTATTTCCATGTGGGTTAATGTAAATTTATTGTTTTGTGTTGGCTTTGTTGTGCAGAGTCAGAGTTTTGCATTATTTGGAGGTAGAAAGCCGAAAAATAACAATGTTGTTGTGAAAAGAAGACATTCATTTGGACCTGTAGTGGTGGCAATGTCAAGCAATATTGCTGATATTTCTGTTATGGTATGTCAAGTTTTGTTTATGAATGATTGTTGTTGGACTCTGGATAATCGGAAGAGCGGTTGTTGCTTGTGTTGATTGTTTGACTACAGGTAAATGGTTGCAGTGGTAAGATGGGAAAGGCTGTTATTACGACAGCGGATTCGGCTGGACTTCAAGTTCTTCCCGTATCGTTTGGTGCTGCAGAGGAGGCTGGAAAGAATGTGGAAGTTTGTGGGAAAGAGTTTCTGATTCATGGACCTACTGATAGAGAAAGTGTTCTTGCGTCTATTTATAATGAGCATCCGAATTTGATTGTGGTGGATTACACAATTCCTTCCGCAGTCAACGGTAACATATTTAGCTTATTTATGTTGAATTTGTTGGTGCAGTGTTGTAGTGTGAAACCATTTTTACGTGATGTTTCCTTAATGTATGAACTTTCTATTGTGGTTTCCCGAAACTTGGAGAATTGTTTGTTGTGCTGAAGTGACTCGTGTTAGATTAGAACGTGGTTTTGCTTGTACTGTTTTTATGATCAAATGTGCAATGTATCATCATCAAAATGTCTGTGCTTATTATCCATTTGTGATTCATAGATAATGCTGAACTCTATTGCAAAGTTGGAGTGCCCTTTGTAATGGGAACCACTGGCGGAGACAGGGAACGATTACACAAGACTGTAGATGACTCAAAAGTTTATGCTGTAATCTCTCCACAAATGGGAAAGCAGGTCGTTTGAATTTCTTATCTTTTAAGTGTCGTGAAATATGAAGACCAAATGTAGTTTGTAATTTCTGATGCTTTTTTATTTTTCTAGGTGGTTGCTTTTCTTGCAGCTATGGAAATCATGGCTGAGCAATTTCCCGGTGCCTTTTCTGGGTATTCTCTTCAGGTGAATCTCCTCTCTAGTTGTTTTCTTGCATTTTGTGAATTTATAATTCTTTTCGGACGGTGTAAGCATGCGGTGAATAAACATCCAAAGTTATTTTTGAACATGGAAAACTATTTTTGTCATTTGAAGAGCCTTTTTTTAACATTGTTGTTATAGTAATAACTTTGCACATTCCAGAGATGATTTATCTAATTTTCCTCATAATCAGATGCATATATCCGTGGATCTTGTTTCTTTCGTGATGACATTCTTGATATCTCATTTACAGTACATCTATTTGTAATTGTAGGTGTTGGAATCCCACCAAGCAGGAAAGTTGGACACATCTGGAACCGCAAAATCTGTCATTTCTTGCTTCCGGAGATTGGGGGTGTCTTTTGAGATGGATAAGGTAATTTAAAATTTTCAAGATTCATTATTGCACCGACTTGCATTTTACATGATCTTTACTGAAAAGCATAGATACATTTGAAATTATTTTATTGTGTCATTGTTTCTTGGGGAACTAAAAAGGGTTTCACAGTGATACATCCTTTATCATTTGTTCCTTTTCCCCCAATATCACTCTCCATGTTTTTTCAGATTCAAATGATTCGTGATCCAAGGCAACAAATTGAGATGGTGGGAGTTCCAGAGGAGCATTTGGCTGGTCATGCATTCCATATGTATCATTTGACATCACCTGATGAAACGTAATAACTACTGTTATAGTACCGTCAATGTTTTAGTTCATCAGATTAATTTACTATTTTGCTTACGCGATCATTTGCTTTACTTTTCTTGCAGAGTTTCATTTGAGTTTCAACACAATGTCTGTGGTAGATCAATTTATGCTGAGGGCACCGTTGATGCTGTTCTTTTCCTTGCTAAGAAGGTTAAAACCATTCTGCACTCATGCTTTGCTCCTGATTAAAGTTTTTATTACAGATACAATAGTTAGATCATAAACTGTAACCTCTCTCGAAATGATTCTTTGTATATTTGACGATCTTAAGCGTTGAAGCATAAAGGAAACTAAAAAGTTGTTTTCAAGTTGCTTAGAATGTATGTTGTGCATGCAGGTTCAATTGAAGGCCGACAAGCGCATTTATAACATGATTGATGTCTTACGAGAAGGTAACATGAGATGATCACACTCTTGGCCAGACAATTGGTTCCATTTTGATGATCACTCTCTTGGGGCGAAGCAAGCAGATTCATTTTCACTTTCATCGTCCAATTTTCAGCTTCGTGTGAATCGACTGTGCGTAAAAGAATCGGCAGAAGAACTTAGCTCTAAGTGAATAAAGAAGAAGCATCCTGTGCTATTCCAATTTGGTGGCCATCATCTGATTGAAATTGGGAGAGCAAAATTTTGCAGAACTTGGATTAGCGTAACTAATCCGGCTTACGTAGGAGTTTCTGA
>CANYCX012397698.1:0-10345 GCA_948193385.1 Breynia disticha f. nivosa | reverse complement strand
ATATTTATAATATATACAAAATTTAATTTTAAAAATATAAACATAATAAATATAAATATTTAGTTTACTGTTTAGATCTAACTTGAGTTAAATTAACTATAAACGAGTCTTATGCGAGTTAGTTAAACGTGTTAAATCCGTAACCTATTTAATAATCGGGTCAAACGGGTCGGATTAATGGGTTAACCCATCAACCCATTTAATAATCGTGTCAACGTGGGTCGGGTCGTGTTACCGTTTAATAAATGAATCGGGTTCGGGGACCCGTTTATGAAACGGGTTGGGTTCGGGTTTGGGTTAATCGTGTTAACGGGTCATGTCGGCCCGAACCTGACCCGTTAACCCATTTTGCTAGGTCTATAATCCTAAACATAAAGAATTACCGAGCGTATATATCAATTGATTTGATGTTGTTCTAACTTAATCATAGATTTTGAGTTCGAGTTTTGGGTATACAACTGCGTTAATACCTGATTGGAGGAGTTTGTCTCCTTTATAGTACTACCAGACTCGAGCGAAAATTAGTTTAGGGTGCTCAAAATACCTCGTGATTCAATGACGTGAAAAAAAAAAACCTAAACACTCAGAATAGATTCTTGATAAAATAAAGTGCAATGTTGTATCTAATTCTTGTCGTGCTTACAATAGAAAATCGTCTCTAGCACTTTTTCTTGTGAAACTAATTAAAAATAGAATTTTTTTGTTCGGACAATTGCAATTACCAGTCTTATTAAAATTAGACCGAATCGAATGGTTAAATCTGTGAACATGTCACTGATTAAATTCAATTTTATAATTTGAACTGGTATGTAACGAAAATAATATCAAACTTGTAAAAAATCAGTGAATTAATCTAAGTGACGACTTAAAAACACGTGATATTCGTTATCAAACAAATTTATAAACATGACGACAAATAATGATAACGAATTCCTAGATTAATAGCAATAAAACACACAACAAGAATAAACTTTTGGAGAAAATAGTTTAAATTTTCAAATTGTATTTTCTAAAATTGTGTTTATTAGTTTCTGATAATCACGTGAAAATTTTAATAAAAAATACTTTAAAAAAATTAACTTATTTTTACTGTATCGTATCTGATAATGATAATTTATTGTCTTATCGAATTTCTTATTTAAGGGGATTCATAATAAAAGTATTCCGAACTTTGATTTTCTTTCTTATAACTTAAGCGTTGATATTCTAAATGTTGTACACTGAAGCCCACCCATAACATTGTGGAATGAAAAGAATCGAAATGTACTAGGTGTTATATTATAGGGACTAAATAAGTAATTTAGTTTATAATATAAACGTAGGAAATAAGACTCATTTCCTTGATGCTCCACCTTTTGTATCGTTTTATAGAAAACATTATCAGAGAAAATATTTCTCTGTTCTCACACACCGTAATCACAAACCGTAGTATAAATTGTAGTAGTTTTACACTCATTAGTCTTTGACTATTTCAGAAGAGGTTACAGATTTGAGCTCGTAACCGGCGTATTTCACACCTCTGTAAGAACAACCGAGAACGATGATTAAGGGATTTTAAAGCCCACATATACGGTATGTGCACATGATGCTCCTACACTTCTATCTCCTTTTCTTATGAGTGAAGTGTGGGTGTAGATATCTCCATCACAATTCCACACAAAAATTTGGAGAAAAATGCATCCACACATTGTTCAATGCGTTTTCAAACTGTTTCTAAATGTAAAACGTGTTTTAAATCATAGAAATTTTCTTCTAAATTATTTGGCTGTTATTAAACAAAAGTATTTAAATTAAAAAATTTTAATACATATAAAAAATAGACTATATGGATGCAAAGTGCATAGCAATAGTTTTAGTTTTGTTGGAATGACGTTTTGAGATGCTTTCCACGTTTAAATTTTAATACGAGGCTTTTGAAGAGGGGACTCAATGAGGTCCTTTTTTCATTTGACTGAAAGTGTATAGATTGCGTAAAATTAAAATTGTGATTTACTGAATAAATCAAAGACTCACATTTATTTTTATTAAATCGAACGATTAATAATTTTTGTCTCAATGTGTCCCCTCCCTAAGGAGATTTATAGTAAAAATCTCCGCAAGAAGAGATAGGCTAGCTACCCTAAAACACTGTGAACCATTTCCATGTGAAGTTCTCCCAACACATATAACACATGAATTATAAAATAATATAAACTATAAAGTAAATAATTAGTATGAATAACCTCTCCATTGCTTTGCTTTAAAAAGCAAAGTCTCATATACCAAAAACAAAACAATTCTTTTCTTATGTAGTTTTAAGAGGGTTAACCAATACACTGAGGATACGTGATTCGATGTCTGGCTCTATAGGCGCGTTAAGAGAGACATACAGACTACGACCTGTTAGTTTGTCAAATTTCTTTGAGACTCTTCGTGCTTAGTTCATAAACTAATCCGACCTCATTTCTAAAATTTTGTAACAAAAAGACAAAACAAGAAAAGAAGGAAAATTGGGATTGAAGTGAGGTTTGGTGGGTGGGGTGGGGTGGGGTTGTGTTGTAGGGTCTTGATGGGTTAACTCATAAAACTCTCCTCCACTCATTGTTGCATCTCTTTAAGTATGCCTTAGCCCCTTCCTCTTCCACCTACCTACTCTTCTCTATTAGTTCCTTAGTGCTGACGTTTTCACCTCTAGTTTACATTTTTTTTGAGGATTTCCTAAAACTTGCAATTTAATTAATTTCAACCACATCAAGAAGGAAGAGACAAATGGATACTCTTTATGACAATCAGTTTAGTGGACAGCACAAATGGTTATAAATTAATTAAATGATATAAATGGCAAAATAAACAATATGCCATGACAGAGGCAGAAATAAAGGGTATTTTTTTTGCACATCACTTTCTAGTAATATAGAAGTTACAGTGTTATACGTCATTTCCATAGCAAACTAGTGCTCCAGTCCAGACTACCCTCTCCTGACACCTACACCACTACCACCATCGTCCTACTTACTGCATCTCATCTGTGACTTATTGCAATTTCTTTTTTGAAGAATTGACGCCTCGAGCCTTTGTAGATGGCATCCATTAGTGCTTATCATGATAAGACCTATGAAATTCTGAGTTTGAATACGAGAGTTTGGCTTCTCTATTTTCTTTCCCGTGACTGGTGTGATCCTTTCCGCCAGGACAACCTATACTACAGGCCTTGGATTATTGGGTCTTTCCAGTCAAAGTGGTACAAATCGTGGAGTTTTTTAAATGTTCTTTTCTTACATTGTAATTGTGTTTCAGTAGTTACTACCAGTAAATTTTTACTTAGATCTGATAGCTTTTGACCATCGGGTCAAAGAAACTTCTGTTAAGATGGGAACCACGTTCACCATATGTGTGGCTTTTTTTTTTTTTTTTTTTCATTTCAATATCTCAGGACCACTTCCTGCTAATACCAAATACATATACAAGGTGGTTTCTCATACCCAAGCTAAGAATAGCTTGTTCTAAAATTAAACTGCTCTACAAGGCTATTTAATACCCATAGATTGATTCACAGAAAACTTCAAGGGGAGGTCACCTTATTTGGAAACTACTAGTTTTCTATTGTCAAAACTACTAAAGATAACGTGATGCAAATGTGTTCTGTGTCACCTTCAAGTGCAAGTGAAACTGAAATCACAATTCAGTAGTTAGCAATATGACCTAACCACTATACTATCTTCAGTGTAATCAGTGTTTAAAACCCGAATGGTTAAACCAGTGACCCGGTTCTTAGTCCGGGTTTTCTGGCTAAACCAGGCTCTAAAACAGTGTATTGTTAATTGTCCAAGTAGAAAGCCTAAACCATCATCATATAGGAGAAAGTAGACGTCAAATTAGATGAAAACAAAAGCTAGACAAATGAATTAAATCACAGAACATGAGAAAACAAGTCTACAGAAGTGCTCTCTATAATCTAATAATCTAGAATTTTATTAATCGAGTCAGAAAAGTAATTAAATAATAGCAAGTTCCAAAAGAACCAAATAAAACAAGCAAGATAAAGTCCTAATTTAATAAGTCCAGCAATTCATAAATGGTATCTCCCGGGGGACCATTTTTTATGTAGCAAGATCTTCCAAGCACTGAAGAAGAGAGAAGGTATACTTATAAATGCAATTTAGTATAACATCTGTGACAAAAGAGAAGCTAAGATCATATCACCATCAAAAAGAACATAAAAAAAGGAGCAAATTATAGACGAAGCACGAGCTGTAGCTCCACAGAAGCCAACTTTCCCTTCCAAAATATGCACTGCAGAGCAGACACAATCTTGTTCCCATCTCCCAAAACTAGAGGAGGATCTGACCCCAAAGATTCTCATAAAAAAAACAGCTTAGGGGCAGTTTGGGGAAATAAAATAAAAACCAAAATTCCCCCTGAAAAACACCATGCCACCAAGATAGCTATCACCCACAGACAGCCCAACAAAGTCATGCTACGTGCTTAAGATTATAGAGATTTTTTTATTTTTTTTTTTTAAATTTTCTCAGGTTTTTTTTGTCATTTTCTTCAAAAGATTGTTTTTTTTTTCTCTGTTTTCTTCTCCTAATTGTGTGTCTATTTGCCCCACAAAAAACCATGTAACTCTTCTTGGTAAGGTAAGAGAAGTAACTTACCAAGATGTCAAGACATTCTAACCATTTGAATCCACTCCTTTCCACCTCACGACTCTCAAAAGTTTTACAAGTAAAATGTGTTGAGGCACACCTTCTACTTACTCGCATGGCCGACCTCTTCGTTTATTGACACAGGCGATAGGCCAATCGAATCGCCAGATGTTGATCTGCTTAAAAATGCCTCATTATTCGCATCAGCATACCTTCTTCCAGCACTGCTGCCAGAAACCCTCTCATCCAATGAAATGTTTTGAACATTTGTGGCTAGCATGTCAGAGCCAGAATTCACAGGAGATTGAGGAGCTGAAACATTGGGAAACTGAACAGAAGGCGACATTACCCATCTCATCCAATCATCTCGTCTCCTCACTTTGTCATCCTAATATTCAATGGAAAAAATAGAATCAAGGAATCCAAAAGATGGATGATGTGTGGCCTCATAGAACATCAAGAGAAAAAGAACATACCTGTAATTCCACTGTAGCAGAGTTTCTTACAACATCCAAAATAAGTGAAATATTATCAGTCAACTGAGAAACCTGGTGCACAAGTAACAAGAAGCCATCTTTGCATCACAAACTAAAGGAGATGGATTCTCTAAACACAATTAGAAGAGAGCAGCCATAACTGATGACAACATCAACACCATGTATTTGCAGATTTAAAAATTAAGACAACACAGCAATCAAACAAGAAAGGAAAATTTTCAATGGAAGTTTGTCAAAGGAATTTTACCGAAGATTGATCTTCAGAATCCAGCAATCTTATTTCTCTTTATCATGACACAACATATATATCGTATTAAATATATGTAATATCACAGTAAATCCAGTAGGTACATTTATGATATGACAAAAAGATCAAAACTCTTACCATCAGCTTATCCACAGATCCACAACAAAATAGATAAGAACGAAAGTACCTAGAAGAAAGATAATGCCCACTAACTAGATTAATTTAAGAAAATAAAAGGAACTTTATTGACCAATCGCCAAACAGTTCAATACATAAAAAACTATAAACCCTCAGAAAGGGCATTGTTATGATTAGAAATATCATCTAATCATAAATATGACCAGAACCCATCTGTACCTCAACATAAATATGATTAGAAATATAATCTGCACCTCCACTGCTAATATAATGACTGTCATGCGCAAGTGTGTCACGAAAGAAAGCTACATGCCACATCAGTATGCACTCACATGCACAAATATATACACCCTCACACATGCAATCGCATGGCTCAACACACATAAACTTGCAATTACATCATATAATGCAACCGGAGAAGCCTCTAAAACTGTACAGGATTTGGTTGCACAGTAATTCATACAACACATAATTATAGAACTCATTAAATGAGTCTCCATAGAGCAAAATGGATTGATACAAAAATGACTGAAGATCTACAATGTTCTCTTCTGCCCACATACTACATGACAAGAAAAGACTTGAATAACGCTAGCATTCATTAGACAAGCAGGACAGAAAATAAGCAAAAGAAACATGCAAATTTCTCAAGTAACTCACTTTCTTAAAGCCAGCTATCAGTTTAATTGGCACCCAACCCTGGTCATCCATGTTCTGCCGCAGGAAAGTATCTTTAACTAAATTTTCCATACTGGAACGTTTAAATATGAAAACAAACCAGGAGTTAAATTCAGAATAAACTGAAGATAATAAGTTTCACAAGACCATACAAGCCATAAATACATATGTAGACAGCAGACTCAAGGAAATACCTGAAGTAATATTCGATCTGAGACAGTATTTGACCCCGCAGTTCTAAGTCTGCAGGAGAGTAAACCGGCGGATATTGCAATGAAGTATATGGCACACTTGCCATGGAGTCTCCCATAGGGGTATGTACGAAATACAAAGGGCGTACAAATTCTGAGAGGGACCAACAAATGTAAGAGAAGAACAAGAAATCCCAACACTTGAACGTGGACACATACAGCTTACCTGGATAGTAAAGGGGACCACCAAAAGGCCGCACTGGCTGGGGTTGAAAGTATTGGGAGGATGTTGGCTGAGTTTGAGGATGTGGGTGTCTAACATTCCTTGGCATTAATCTTTGATTTGGCATGTGGGCATCTCTACCATTAAAATTTCGCTGAGAATTCCAATTTTGATTCCCACGATCGTGATCACGCCTTCCCTCATGGGAAATATCTCCACGAGAATGTGGTCCACCATTTCGGTTCCTAAAAGAATTCCGCTGCTGAAAGTGATCAGCAGCACCACGGGGTTGTGAACTCCTTTGAAAATGGTCTCTAGAAGAAGGCCTATTTAAATTTATCTCCCCAGGACTAAAAGAGCCTGATGGCTGAGAAGCACCACCATTGGCAAATGTACTTGCAACATCACGCCTCATTGATCTCTGGCGAGGTTGTATTGTATTGTTTGGAGTCGAATTAGAATTTGCACTATTGCTAATTTGGTTCTCCATAGGTGTAGATGCAGTTCCAGGCCCCTACATTAAAACAAAAACTCAATAGGAAAAAAAAACATCCATGAGCAACCTCGGATAGTTCATGTAATCAGCCACTCAATCACAAGACACTATTATATTCTACAACACTTCCTTTTTCTCTAAAAGCAAAACACACATTCCAAAAAAACACAATATCATACCATTAATCAACCCAAATGTCATTTGTCTACTCAATTTTGTTCAGCAACGCATTTCCATAAAAATAATATTGCTTTAAAACGAAATATTATCTTAAAAAATCTCAAATATTCATTAAACAACACTGCTATACTATATTCAATTCATAACCCGTAAATACCTCAATTCATCTTATCAAGCAACACATTCCTATTAACATAATATCACAACAACGAGAAATTCTCTTAAACATTCTCCTATTTCCATTAAACTACACCGCAAAAAAAACTTACCTAAAATTACAATATCAGAAAGTATAAATTGAACTCAATCATTAAACCAAAACAAAAAGCATAATATCCCACATTATAGAATCACTAATCAAAACATAAAATAAACACATTCTCACTCTACAACAAAAAAAATTGTCTTAAGAATTCTCAAAAATAAATTAAACTGCACCACAGCGGCACAATCAAAACACAATATACTAAATTAAACACAATTCACAAACCTTCAGATGAACACCACATTACAAAATCACTAATGAAAACATTAAATTAAACTAAACAAAACAAAACCTGTGAAACAGAAACCGCTAAAGGCGAAGAGGATCCATCAGACAATCCTTTCAGCGAATCCGAAGATGATTTTGCGGAGGATCGAGCCGACTCAGCCAGAGCCGGCCAAGACCCGTCCATGACCTGACCCAAATCACTCGCTCCGTTAACCGGTTTTTTCCAAACCGGTTTTTTCCCCACGTTTACATTCCCATTCTCCACTCCCTCGTCATCCGAAGATCCCGAAACCAGTACAACCAGTTCCGCCGTCGTGGAAACCACCGCGGGCGGCGGAGGTGATGGAGTCGGCGTGATCGGCTCAGATTCACCACGAACTATGTGAGTCCACGGAGATGAGGCTGTTCTCCTCCGCGATTGATCGGAGTGACGAGGAGAGTAACTTTGCGCCGTCGTGTACGGCGGAGGTACCGTCGGAGCGGTGGCGGTGGGGTTAGAGGTACTAGTTGCTGTAGACATTGAAGACACGAAGGATTTTTTTCTTGGGTTAGGCGTTTTTGTGGATTGATTTAGTGCTTTTCAATAAATTGTGGAAGTAAAAATAATGAACAAGGATCAAAATTTGGTTTAGAGAGATTAATTGTGAAACTAGGGTTTGAGAAAGCAGTAATGTGAGAGAGGAGTCTCTGTTCTGCTTTGAATACGGCGGAGAACAACCGCGGAGACTTGATGTGATCGGAAAAAGAGATCGGAATGAAGCAATGGTTGTTTGGTTCTCTCTAAGATACTCTCTCTTTCTGTTAGGTTTTTTTTTTTTTTCAATTTATATAGATTTGTTAGGAAGTGGTTGCTTTCGCCTGTAGGATTCCTAGATGCTTTCAACAATTAAATTTTATTTCCATTTTTACCCTTATTGTAAGCTGTAGTTTTGTAATTTTATTATTCAACGCTGCTTTTCTTGATGGAAGATGCCTTCCTTATCTCCATTTAGTTGCCTTTTAAGATTATAATAATATTCATATGAATCCTTTTCTTATTAGAATATTATTAAAAGAAATTAGTATTCTACTTAACTTCTATGTTTAATTAGTAGCTACACGTGGTTTTAAAAAAAAACTACGCTTAAATAGTGTTTGTTAAAATAATACTGATAATATATAATATATTTTTTGTTATTTTAGCTTTTTTAAAATTTTTTAAACTATTTATATACTTTAGAAAATTATTTATACAAATATTTTGATCTTTATTCGTAAGTATTCTTTATTCTTCTGGCATTTGTGTTTTTTAACGCAATTGTAGAGTTTTCTCGAGTTTTCAAAAAATTAGCCCAAATTATGATTTTCGTAATTTTACTAACGTGATTGTCTGTGATTTAGCTTTTGCTATCTCTAGAGTTTTTAAACAGTAGACATAACGTCAACAAAATTAACATAAATCTCAATTTGAACTAATTTGTAAATAATTCAATGACTGATACAGTTGTGTAAAATAACACACATATAAAAAAATATTTACACGTATAAAACATGGACATTAAAATATTATATACAAAAATTTCTTTTTTAAAAAATATTTAATAAAAATATATCTTATGTCATATAGAAATGAAGAGTAAGAAAGTGAAAATGAGAAGAGAAAGTTGGGGACTTGCGGTAGCGGTTAGAGATAGAAGATGGAAGGACACAGATCAAAAAGGAATAGCCTCCTAATTCAGTGACAGGGAGGCAAAGGCATGAATTATGTGTACAAGTTAGAACGAACACTTGTCCATTGCCAACAAATAAAACAGCATGAATACTTGCCATTGTTCATCACAAGCTAGCCTACACATATGATGCTAGAACTGCAAAGTGCATAGAATTCAGAATACAAGACATGGAAATCATGAAAAGGAAAGTACTATATTCAATATAAAATTAAGAGCTAGAGTTGAAAAAGGTTTGAAATAATTGGTTTCGGTTCAGAATTGATGGTTCACGGTTTTATGGTTCAAAAAACTGGAATTGAAACCGGCTGTTACAGTTTCGATTCACCGGTTCGTGTCTGATTGTCCACTAAATTGAACCTTTACGATTTCATGGTTCATTAAATTGAAATTGAACCTGATTGGTTTCGGCTGTTCGATTCCGATTTCAATTCGCTGATTCAATAAAAAAATAGCAAGGGCATCCCAACTTTCCGACTAGAAAGAAGAAGTCCTTTGGGTCCGCAGTTAAAGAGGTTGTCCATCGGCAAAGACAGTCTTTTGCTAGCGCCTCGAATAAAGCTTTTTATTGCGACATGCTATGTTTTCTCCCCCATTGCTAGTAGGTTGATGGGTTGCATTTTTATTTTTTCAAAACCAATAAAAATATCAAAGAAGAAATAGAATTGATCATAAGAACATAGAAAAAAGATGGTGAGGGAAGAAAGTGCTGATCGGGAGGGACTTACGATTTTTTCTAAAGAGAACGAAAATAGTTAAATTAAAAATAGTATAGAAAATGACAAGAAGGGGATGTTATAAAAAATACGAGCTAAAAAATAACATGAATATACCAAACAAGCCCTTTTGGCACTCAAATGAAATT